>JADWQK010000321.1:0-52163 GCA_017933935.1 Sesamia nonagrioides
GTATTATTATTATTACCGTCAACATAAATAATAGGGACAGATGGGGGAGATATGAACTATCAAACAGAATCATAAATGCGTTCAAAATAGATTAGTCATAGTTAGCGATTAGTAGTTATGCACACATTTATTTATTAAATACATATTTATATGTAAATATTTCTCAAGTCAGTGTACGGCGACACGTGGATACCTTGGGTTATTATGTGCGCCGTAAGATGCACTAAGGCTCTTGGGTTATTTTGTGCGCCGTAAGATGCACTAAGGCTCTTGGGTTATTTTGTGCGCCGTAAGATGCACTAAGGCTCTTGGGTTATTTTGTGCGCCGTAAGATGCACTAAGGCTCTTGGGTTATTTTGTGCGCCGTAAGATGCACTAAGGCTGAAATCTATAGGTGAACTTAAATTTTGCGCAAACTTAGCAATGTTTTCTACCAAAATTAACCTTAGTTAACATTATGACATTAATGTGTATATTGCTACAAGCGAAGAATCGTTTTACTCAAGAAAATAACATTTGTTATTTTTATATGCTTTTTATTAGCTTCACTTGTATGTTTGCTTGCTTGCTTGTTTGTTTGTCCGTCTCTAACTCTTTGGACTACGAGTGAGCGGCTCATTACTGTAAAATGTCCCACCGTTTTCAATACGTTAGTACGTTCGTTTTTTATTAAAAAAGAATACCGAACTAAAAAGTGGAAAATAAATATAGTTTAAAAAATTAAAAAACATGCTTTTAAAAAATATCAAACTAAAAAGTTAAAAATAATTTTTAAAAAGCGTGAGGCGCTTATTGTACAAAAATTATGGCATAAAGTTTGTCGTAAGTTGGCACTTTGTGCCATAATTTTTGTATATTAAGCGCCTCACGCCTTTTAAAAATTATTTTTAACTTTTTAGTTTGATATTTTTTAAAAGCATGTTTTTTAGTTTTTTAAACTATATTTTTAACTGACGAAAGTGGATCTTTTTAAACCGAAGCGTATTTTTTTATGTATGTACCATATACAATATGTAAAAAAAAACCTGTCCGACCCATAAGGATAATAAAGGTTAGGTAAACACTTGACCAAATATAATATAAAATTTTACATAATCATCATAGTAACAATACTAATGAATTTTGAAACAATCCTTTTTTCCCGGGAATTAATTTCAATTTCCCCGAAATTTGGTCATTTTTAAAAAAGGGACAGCACCGGTATTATTGTAAGCGAATAGCGACGCGACCACGTCACAGGTGCCGCGTGCCCTACCCCCCGCCGCCCGCGGAAGGGGTTGCTTACCGCACATGTATTAAGTTACCTCTTTTTGCGAAATAATATTTATTTTTTTAGGGGGATTTTTTTAAGTTTAGCCTGTCTTTGTGGGTATTAGTAGAATCAGTTATCAATACCTAACAATACCTTCACGGATCGGACAGGGTTTTCTTTACATATTGTATAACATCTTGATTGCACAACTTCTACTTCCCAGCAAAAGCACTTGGAAGTGGCAAAGGGCAGGCGACATGTGAGACTGTTTTGTGTAATTTTATGGTTCGAAAAGTTCTGATTCTCAGTCTAATTTGCATAAATGACTTTAGATTCTGATTATAATTAAAACTATTTGCTGTTACACAGAAACTCACTATACCTAAAGTTAAAATACAACGTTATTTGTACTTTATACGACACCTGACTATAGTTGTTCAGAATAAGCAACTGAATCGATTCCAATAATTTTTACAACATGTTATATTTATTCCCAAATACATTCAGAAATTGTTGCAGTGTGATTACCGAGCGCACCACACAGCTGGCGGTAGAACATAGTACTAGCCCCATTGATAAAATATTAAACTAAGGTAGATACGTCACTAGCGCACTGAAAATGAAGCGTACAAAAGGAGGTAAGTCCAGCAAGTCGCTTTAGTTTTCGTCGATTCTATTTAAGCGCATACGACAAACACTAGCCATCTTTTTCTTCTCTATGCTTTAGATAGCGCCCCATCTCACTCACACTGTGCCAACGTGTGAAATGTACGCAGAATAAAAAAAATGCATGTGTGTGCTGCTGCTCCGATCGGCACATTTATTTTGGTTAATTTGTTAGAGCGTATCATATCTGTTTAATATTATATCAATGGTACTAGCCCTATGAGTGAGACAGAGCTCTGCGGAGCGTGAGACTTGATTGAATACGCGGTGCGCTGACCATATTTTTATTGTGACAACCAAGTAAGATAACAAGCTCATAACTTTGTGGTTTTTCATGATATCTTTTTGAAATTTTGTACATAGGATTCTTTACTGAAAAAACTGAACACGTGTTTCGGGTTTCGCATAAACAAAAATAAAGTTGTTTATGGAACAGTACTTTTTTCTTATTAAATCATCGACGTTTAACGCAGGTTGTCTAATCAATGTCCTTGCCAATGATGGGCAAAGCTATGTTGGGGGCCATTTCTGTCAATGACATTGGGCGAATATAATTCTGCATTACATCACATGATACTGTGGCACACCCAACCAAATTACCTTGACGACTCAATCAGTTATTATCTTACATGTTATGTGAAAAACCAAGTTTATCTCTGAGATAACTGTCAGGAAGGTGAAGTTCACATTATCTAACAGTTAAAGTGTAAACACCTTTAGTTAAAAACCTTTATCTTTGATTAATTTGATTTGATACTTATCATGTATTCATGTTGCACCATAATTGTTGCGAAAGTATCCTATTGTAAACAACTGTTTTCAAATTACATACCTATCTCAATAAATTTATAAGAATAAATGTGTTTTGAAAAGTAATTAATCTGACTTTAATTAAATAAAAAAGGAACTGATAATTTGAACATTCAATCCCTAATGGAGATGCAAGGTCAAACTAAAAATCTTAACCCATCGGATCAAAAAATTACCCCTCATTGAAAATAAAAATTCTTAGGAGCCTAAGGTAACTCCCCTTCTCTGTAACTTAGGGTAAACCTAAAACAAAATTTCATGGAAGCATAAGGTAACTCCCCTTTCTCTGCAAATTTAGGTAAACAAAAATAAAATACAATTTCATGGGAGCATAAGGTAACCCCCCTTCTCTGCAACTTTAGGGAAACAAACCCTAAAACACAATTTCATGGGAGCATAAGGTAACTCCCCCTTCACTGCAACTTTAGGGAAACAAACCTAAAACACAAGTTCATGGGAGCATAAGGTAACTAACTCCCTCTTCTCTATAAATTAGGGGTAAGCCAAAAATACAATTTCTTAGGACTATGACATAAGTAATTACTTTCACATGGAGACTTACACGCCATCTTGTGGTGCCGTCAAATTATCTTCACAAAGACATTGCTGTGTGAGGCTTGATTCATAGAATATCTATTGAATTTAATGGAAGAGCCTATTTTTGCGCTTTCTTTGGCTCATGGAGATGGAGGCCTAAGATTAAAACTATGAACCGAAAACAGAGTGTTAAAAATTTGGCATTTAATTTTAAAAAAATATTGCGCATAGAACTGAGAGCTAGACCAGGTTTACTAGACAAAGAATAAAATTAATTGAAAAATCTAAATAAGTTAGAAACATATTCTACTGTGGTACATTAAAATAGCCCCTATAACTTTGTATTAGAGTATATTTAGGTTTCTTATTATGCAACTCAATGCTATTTTAAACTCCAAAAAACCTTCATAGCATCATTTCAAGGTATCAGTGTAATAATAATAATAAACTAACATTTAATTTACATGTTGGTTTTACAAGGTATGTGATTATTTACTTTATGGAATCTTTACTGTGATCATAAATTATTTATATTATTAAGAACAAAAGCGTTCATTCAATAAAAGCCTACAAGCTTGTTTATTTGTGTATTATTTCCCAAGTAAATGCATAAATAGATAGAACAAATATTCTTTGTTACATACAGCATGAATATTAGATAATAATCTAGAAATTTTAGAAGTGTTGCTTGGTTACACATTTTATCTTAAAATTATAATTATTATGAAGTTGAAACCATAGAAGAAGCAATACCTGGAAACAATTTCTTCCAGAATATCTATTATAGATACAATTTTTTTATATTCTATATTTTTAGGTCCAGATGGAGATGGCAGATTAAGTTGGACTCTTCAATAAGATCCTTAGCAGCTTTAAACAGAGAAAAAGAGAGTAGGTGTTTCTGTCGGACTACAATTTAAGTGTCTTCAAGGCTAGAGTGAATAGGCTCTTAATAAACTAGCATGCTTTAGCATCACTGCTTACCATCAGGCGGGATTGTGGTCAGCACGAGATTACATAAAAAAAAAGGTCTTTGCCCAGAAGCAAGGTGTTTAGGCTTTAAAACAAATTATTATTATGGTTCTAGACAAACTTGTAAATGTAGAAAGATGGTGATGGTTCAAGACCATCATGATGTGAAATTAAATTTTACATTTCAACACATCAAATTGTATCATGTCTGTAGCCTGTACGTTTATGTAAATAAACAAATTAACACCTTTATTGACATTGTGTTATTGTTTTTGCAGATTGTGTTATTGTTGTTGCAGATTGTGTTATTGTTGTTGCAGATTGTGTTATTACTAGAAACTACAACTAGAAGTCATATAAAAATTTGTTGCATATTATTGTTCAAACAATTAAAATGTAAACTATGTTTTGAATGAGTATATTTCCAACATTATTAAAATTGTCTTAATAAGTGGCAAACATGTGAGATGAAGAAGAGGTTTAAACTTACCTGTTTTTTGACAATATGAATACAAAATGTAAGACTCACCAGCCTTCCTCTGTCGTTGCATCTGTTCCCGATGACACTTGGAGCAGTAACCCTGCCACTGTGGGTTGCCAAAATAATCACAGCCATTCTTGCACTTCAGGTCACTCTGGTCTATCCGTAGCGACGGCATCTTGGACGCAAACATCATATACTTGTAAGACCTCTGCAGATTTGGACCAAACCACATCGTCACAGTTACAATTTACTAAACAATATGCCTGGGAGAGATACTCAACAATTTTTTTGGAGGAATATAGACCATGTATAATCCCCGCCCGCGACAATCAACGACCGAACAATATTAATTGCACAATTTAGTCAACTTCAAGAGCTTTGCACTCGATTAATCTCCCATTAATTTCAACCACGTTATTTTCAGCCCATGTTTGGCAATTTACGAAAACGGAAAGCGGTCTTCCTCGAAAAACAGTATTCATTTCAATATTCAGCGTTAACGGTGGCCGTTCAACGATTTCCTCCGTTATATAGGCACCTCTTATCATAAAAATGTACATACTCGAGTATCTGATAACCAAATGAATCCATCTACATGCAGATTCATGTTTACGTGGATAGCATGAATACTAGAACTAACAGATACTCACCTTCGAAATTTTTACACCACCTTGTATTTATTAAGTATTATTTATTTATAACAATCAGGATTATAACATCAGCACACAACAAATCATTTTATTTTATTTCGTCTGACAGACAAATGACAATGACAATTATCTTGACATTTATTTTTTAACGTCATTGGTAATCGTCATTGACATAGATTATACACTACATTGACATAGGAACAATGGCATTCAGCTTAAAAAATACTTCGACTATCCAAACTCTGATTTAATTTTATTCATTGTGTTTAGAGCGCATTTTTCTGAATGTTAAATTTATTCTTGCTCCCATCAGCCTTTTACGTATCGGTAAAGAGTGATACCATATCTCATTAGTTGGCGGATTCATGAGTAGAATGCTACCGTGCTCCAATTCAATCTTCACTGCAATAAATAAAACAGAATTATTATTTGATACATCGCAATCATAGACAGAGAATAGATTACCTAATAAAGTTTATTAGCTATTCTCAATTAAAGCCTCTTTTTTGAAATTGCCGTCTATCCTAAATTATTAAAATGATGCATGACCGTGGTTGCTATGGTAATGAAAATAATACACAAGAGGGCAATCTCGAGTAATATTTTAGCTTCGTATTTAATTTCCTATTTACTGAATATGGATATGACAATGCAAATCAAAGATGGACAGTACACGAAAACTATTTATACTATGGTGAGAAACTTTATATTTGATCCCCCTTCCTCCTAGCGTGCAGTGAGTATTGTATTATACGCACTTGCACTGTTTCAATCGCAACAAGCTGTCGGTACGTATGCTTTATTTTGTACTTACATAGTGTAGGTACATGACATAGTTATCCTCTGCCTGATCATTTCGGGTCGGATTTCAATCTAAATGGATGCAACTAAATACCAACATTTTAATATATAGAACGATATCCTATCTACGTGTTCTCCAAAATCCGGGTACATAAATTATTTTACCACAAAATATAGATTGGAAACACTAATCAAAAAACTGTTCGCGATCTCGCAAACTATCACGTTTTCAAGAATAGGATTTTAATACAATACCCTTTTATAATACTTGTCATGGTGTACTTTAGTATATACGTAATAGTAAAGTGAAGCACTGAAACACATATTATAGATGTATTCCTTTCTCACTTGACCTTTTTGGGTGTTTAGCCTGTTTATTATATTTTCTCTTGTTTTTATAGTCAACTAGCTTTCCGCCCGCGGCTTCGCCCGCGTGGAGTTCGGTTATATTGCGCTCTTTTGATTTCCCTCGGGAATATCAAATTTTTCCGGGATAAAAGGTAGCCTATGTTCTTTTTCAGGATCTAAAAATTGGCTGTGCCAAATTTCATCAAAATCGGTTGAGAGGTTTAGGCGCGAAAGCGTAACAGACAGACAGACAGACAGATAGACAGACCAGCAGACAGAGTTACTTTCGAATTTATAATATTAGTATGGATAAGTATTTTTCTGTTCTGTACCTTCTAAGGCTACCAATATGGCTAACATGACCCATTAAACTCTTGAGGTTAATTCAGCATAATCCAAGCTGTATGTAGCCTTAAGACATTTAAGTGTTAACCATTCGATTGTAGTGGTCAAATAATAGGCATAAGTACTTCACTTCAACTGATCACGTGATTAGCATGCTAGAAAGCATGAGAACGATAAAAAAAGGCACGCAGACATGTGTTCGTAAAGCTACTCGCAGAATTCTCCAACGGTAATGATTTAAAAAGTCAAGGTAGGTAGTGTCCTGAATTTCCATAGCATAACACATAGAAATCCAGACCAGTAACTACTAACCAAAAACTAATACGAAAAGTATTACCTTCGACCATCGGAAGTAAAAGAAGCAAGTTTTTACCTCGAATTACAACGATAACACCAAGTAGTTTGAACAAACAAAAGATTATGTAACCCAACCCATTGATATAAATAAGGAAATATATACTTCTGCTCCAAGGCTGTACATTCGCGAAATAATGTAAAAAAATATCTACAACACACGCCGTTAGTAAAGATAAGGCTTTTGGATTTAGCGCGCAGACGTTTCATTTCGTTGGTATAACGACTAATTGATTAGATTAACGACAGTGACAAATAAATTACAATACCTACTTTCAACCAAAATTAATCTACTTTCTTCTAGTCAACACGATTTTCAAGATACCTAATAAACACAATCAATGAAGTGAGTCATGTCACTCAAGGAACCTACATTTTCAGGATGAGAGTTTATGTCCAAAACAGTCAAGAATGAATAATTTATACTGTTGTCTTTATAATTGTGCTAATTTCGTTACAAGTCCGATAACGTTAAAACCCTCTATCTTTGAATATAAATTAATGTGCTAATAAGCCGATAAGAATGTTAAAACAAGTCTCGGTAAGCAATAAGAGATTTCCAATGTAATGCAAGGCGTTACCCACAAAGGAATCGCTTTGATTAATTGCATAGCTAGCTATAAACGAATACACTTCAATAGCGACTTCAGTACTAGGTTACATAATTAGCTCCACATTATTATTTTATCATTACCTATTATTAATTATCATCTAACATAAAAGGGAACAAACCTTGGATTGTTTACGTATTTCACAACTGAGTCAATCAGCTCGATCGTTTGATTTGATAACTCAAGTCCTAGACAAAGACTTGCGCATGAGTCTTGTCGATGAAATTTACGCCGCGGACAGTTAAGTTAAGGATGACGAACACTTAGATAACCTATTTTCAGATTTATAAGGACATTCATGTGTTATCAACATATCACACGAAGCATTTCAACCGATAAACTATGAAAAGGAACACTCGGTTGTAGCATGTCCTTCTACGTGATCCACTTATAATTTGAATAATCTTATAGAGATAATCGTTACAGAAGTCGTTATTGCGTTACAGGCCAGCTCAATCTGCTATCGAGTTGATTAATCGATTTTATAACAAACAACGATCTTTGAACTGTTTCAGATAAAGGAAGCTAGATACGATGAAGCAATCAAGGCTCTTAATGACGCGATCAATTTCAGCCCCAACCGAGCCGGACTTTCCCTCCTCGGATACTGCTATTTTAGAACACAGTCATTCATTGAAGCAGCCAATTGCTACGAACAGCTAACAGCAATGCATCCTGACATACCAGAATATAAACTGTATTTCGCTCAAGCACTTCATGAAGCTTCCATGTATGAAGAATCTTACAAAGTCACAGTGCAAATAACCGCCCCTCTACTTGAACGAAAGGTCATTAAATTGCAATCCGCGATTAAATACGGCGAGGAGGATACGATTACTGCAAAAGGACTGGTAGATTCGTATCCTCAAGAAGATCCAGACAAAGACATAAACCTTGGTTGCTTGTTGTTCAAAGAAAATCAATATGAGGAGGCGTTACAGAAATTTTCTCGAAGTCTCAACGTGGTGGGATTCAATGCACATCTTCATTACAACATCGCGCTTTGTTACTTTAAGCTTAAAGAGTATCCTCAAGCATTAAAGCATATAACTCTAGTGATTGAGAGAGGAATCCGAGACCATCCGGAGCTAGCAGTGGGCATGCAAGCAGAAACATCAGAGGTGAAATCTGTTGGCAATACGTTGACTCTCCACGAAACTGCACTGACCGAAGTGTTCAATCTTAAGGCTGCTATTGAATTTCAGTTGAAAAACATAGAAGCGGCGCGAGAAGCTCTCAACGATATGCCACCCAGGCATGAACATGAGCTGGACGCGGTAACTTTGCATAACCTAGCATTAACCTCAATAGATATAAAGCCAACAGATGGCTTTGAGAAACTACATTTCCTGCTTCAACAAGACCCTTTCCCAGCAGAAACATTTGCCAACCTTCTGCTTCTATATTGTAAGTTTGAATATTTCGATCTAGCAGCTGACGTTTTGGCAGAAAATGCACAGTTCACATACAAGTATTTAACACCATATCTTTACGATTTTCTGGACGCAATAATAACTAGCCAGACATCCCCAGAGGAAGCATTCCAGAAATATGAAGATATTGCCTCTAAGCATGCTGAACAGCTAAGAAAACTCACAAAAGTTGTACAAGAAAGTCGTTCTCAAGGAGATAATGATCAAGTGAAAAAAGCGGTCGTTGAATACGAGGAAGCTCTAGAAAGATACATACCAGTGGTCATGGCTCAAGCTAAAATATACTGGGATATGGAAAACTACGGACAAGTAGAAAAGATTTTCCGCAAGTCAGTAGAGTTTTGTAACGAGTCAGACGTGTGGCGGCTAAACGTGGCACACGTGCTGTTCATGCAAGAAAACAAGTATAAAGAAGCCGCCAGTTTCTATGAGCCTATTGTGAAGAAGCAATACGATAATATCTTAGATGTAAGCGCAGTTGTTTTAGCTAATCTATGTGTATCTTATATAATGACGTCGCAGAACGAAGAGGCCGAAGAAATCATGCGTAAAATAGAAAAAGAGGAAGAGCAACAAATATTCGAGGACCCTCAAAAGAAATTCTATCACCTCTGTATCGTGAACTTAGTCATTGGCACGTTGTATTGTGCAAAAGGGAACTACGAATTTGGAATATCAAGAGTAATAAAATCTCTGGAACCTTTCAACAAACGTCTTGGTACCGATACTTGGTTTTACGCAAAGCGTTGTTTTTTATCCTTCCTGGAGAACTTAGCTAAGCACTTGATAGTTGTCAAAGATAACACTATAAAGGAGTGTCTGCAGTTTCTCGAAGGTTGCGAGACATACGGGCGACGCGTGAGTACTGTTATCGAAAACCCATTTCAAGAGGAAGACGCCCACACCAAGGCTAAGCAGACGGTGACGTATGAGGCGAGGTTGTTGCGGTATATGTTCTATAAATTGAGGAACATCGATGACTCTGTGATCATAAATAAGTATGAGGATTTAAAATAAATCCTTACCTGGAGGTATTGGCTTTTTATCTTTTCCTGGTTTTCTGGCATCTCTGTGTTTCAGCACGAATGTCCGTTCTTGTCCGAGGGAAATGGATGCTATGGGAGAAGTAGGATCTAATTCTGGTTCATTGTCCCTGTGCTCGCCCATATGGTCGTTCCCGTTTCTGTATCTATGAGAGGAATGTTCAGATAACAAGACAGTGAATCCGACACATGCAATGATATCATCATAGGTCTGTCGTTATTATGTTTAGTATAGGTAGGTACATGTGCCTACGACAGTACACGTGTGTAATAATGCCTAGTTTCCAGTATGTCTGATGAATATCATATTTATAAAAATTTGCCCTAAATACTTTATTGTATTGAATAAAATTAGATAAGGAATCTGATGACGACTGTATCGAATACGTCAATTCGTTCATTGTTCTAGAGTCGTTATAAACCCATAGATCCACGATTACTATTGTTATGCACTACCATTTAATAATAATTAAAACTATAATGTGCCTTTTCATTATTATTAATTTCTTTGGAGTGCATAAAACAACACATACATATTCTGAAATCTACAGCAAAGGAGCCAGTCCCCTCGGGGCCCTAGAGGGGCCTCGGGGGATTGGATAAACCTAGAGGTAATTATCAAGTAGTAATATTTATGTTGTTTTTCTGGTTGATTAAAGTACTAACACTACTTTCTAAGTCTAGTATTTCAATCTCTGTTAACGTACGGACGACAGTAGGTCAGCTATCCGAAACAGTCAGATATTCCCAATCAACTTTTAATAAAGGACAGATTGTAGTAACTTGAGGTGCTGTCGTCTGTACTAACATATCCTTGTATTACTTTATTTTGATTATGACCGTTAACAAGGATTTGCAAACCCAGAGACAAAAAAATATATTTTAATCGATGTATAAAAATAAAACTTACTTGTTTACTAAAACAAAGTCATATTTAATTCCTCTAAGTGCTACAAGAAAATCTCTAAGAGCCAGGACAGGGGCCGGCCAAGGTAGAGCCGGGACTGTCACTCCAGAATATGTAGGTATAGGTTATGCCAGGGTCGCCATAAGCAACTTGCTGCCGTGGTAGAGGATATATCTTGCCGAATACTCTAAAATAAAAAGCATTGTAGAAGGTCATTCACGCTCCAAAAGCTGCTAGATAGGTATACACCACATAAATATAGACGTAGACTGATCAAAGGTCTACTATCCACACGCCAAAGCTGTGTTCGGGACGTGGACGGAGACCTGTTGTCTATGTACGGACGAGAGCAAGTCTAGCTACCCGAAACTATCAAATATTCCTAATCAACCTTGAGCCTTAATCCTTTAGCGATAAAGTTGAAAATCTAATTAATAAATCTGACAGCATGTAGTAGCTTGATGTGCTGTCGTCTGTACATAAATGACACGTCCGTGTCTGGGACGGCAACAAAGATTCATTTCAGTATCTGGTTTGTATGTGCCACCGTCCTGTCACGTCCTGAAGTCGACTTTGTTATTTGTGGATAGACCTCAATTGCGCGACGACCAACTGCTACTTACGACCACACGCATTAGAAGCTGAATAGGAAAGTTACATACTATAGTATTTCCAGATAAACCACACTCTTCCCGAGGTTCAATTTTAGCTTATCTTGACTTCGCGTTTATTAAGTAATATGGCGGTAAAAGTATTACACACCCACAAACACAAACGTTTATTGTTGAAAGGAAGAGAAATTCGCGTGAAAGGGACATAAAGCTTTTATAACGTGACTGTTTCTACCAAACCCGCGTTACAAAAATAAGGGTCCGTCCTGTTAATCTGCTGATTTTGATCAATTTTGTTCCATGATTGTGAGAATATGTTACATAATATTAGTAAAATTATGTATGATATTGATAGTACAACTCTTCATCTAGCTGCTAGCTTGACTACTTTATTCAAGAAACTTCATAATTAGTAGTAAATCTACAATTTCCGATACTCTTTTTCTCAAATTTCACGTTCGAGTGAAGTTTGACCATAGTTTCTGAAGAAACTACAAGTAATTTTGCCTATAAAAAAGTACTATCCACATCAGCATATAACTATCTTGCTGCTAGCTTGACCACTTTTTCGAGTTTATTTCATAATTCAGCCAAAAAAGAAGATAGAAATTAAGAAATTCAAGGGAAAACTGCAGCCAAACAAGTATGGTTTTTTCTATAATAAAGCAACTTTTTTTAAAAATTAAAAATGCCTCATTAATTTTAAGGTATTTTTATAATAGAAACAAAAGTTTATTTTCTAAAAAAATTTTTTTTCATCATGAAAATCAATGTCAAAATCTACTATATTTACGAGCGCGCCAACGCAGCCGGCTCAGTGGTAACTCGGCTAGCGCAAAGAGAGGACGTATCACTTTGTGTCGCAAGAGCTCGCGAGGTTTACGTAGGTTAATGTAAAAAATATACTGCGACTACCACAACTTGGTCCTTTAATTATTTTTCTTTCTTACTAATATTATATTAGTTGTGAATTATATTAGGATATTTACGACTTATCCCTTGGATTGCTTTAACTAATTTTTAACCGACTTTAAAAATGAAGGAGTATATTTTTTTGTAAGTTCGTAAATTTTTCCATCATTTGTGAACCAATTTAAAAATATCTTGGGTTTTTTAGTTTTCTATTAAAGTCAATTCACATAATGCTTTTGTTATACCTAAACTCATTTTTTTTAAGATAATGGGGCGAAACAAGGGAGCACATTACCAATGTATCAATAAAAGAAAGAGGAATAGAGAGGGAATGGCAAGAGCCAGACAAGTGTAAAAGAACGTACTTTTAATCAACTGGATACCACTTCGTCATCTACTATGAGTGTCGAAGTTGATGTAGGCACAGTACGTTTCTGCTATCTCATTTTTTTTAATAGCCTAATTTGTCTCCCTCTGCTGGGCAAAGGCCTCCCCTTTTTACTTCCAAACCTCGCTGACCTGTGTTATCTCATGAATAACCTACAATTATTTATTAATTTTATTTCACAAGTCTTTCAATCAAATACAGCTTGTTACTGTTTTCTTTATATAGTCATATGCTATTTATTGCAGAGTAAAGAAAATAATCCAAAGCTTCCATAGATTTGCCACTTATGAATAAATCCATTTATGAAAAATGTCACGTCAATTTATTTAACTGGTGGAAAACTACAGCCGAAGCCACAATGATAGAAGCTGGTAAGGAAGAGGCTTCTATAGCTCTCGAAAGTGGCAATGTAAGTCCATCAGGTATACCAACTATAGCCGTAACAGCTGATGCTGCTTGGGGAAAACGTTCATATAAAACAAATTTTTCTTCCGCAGCAGGCGTTGGAGCTATAATAGGGGTGAAAAGTGGCAAATTATTACATGTTGGTATTAAAAATAAATACTGTGTTACATGTTCCCGTGCAGCTAATAAAAATATTACACCCCTGAAACACCGGTGTAATAAAAATCATACTGGCTCTTCCACTAGTATGGAGAAATCAATAATCGTTGAGGGATTTAGAGAATCTGTGAAAATACATAATTTGGTGTATGCAAAACTTATTGCTGATGGTGACTCAAGTGTGTATAAAAACATATTGGAAAGCAGGCCATATTCAAACGTTACGGTTGAAAAAGTGGAGTACCTATTCCAATCACTTAATGCGCAATTATAATGGGAAAAATTTAAGTTTGATGAAAGATACGTCCATCCCATTAAACGAACGCAAGCTACTACATTCTGATCGAGTGAACCGATTACGCATTGCTGTGAAAGCAGCAGTAAGATTCCGAGGAGCTCAAAATGTTCCATTTACTGAGCAAATCAAAAACTTACAAAAAGACATTATCAACAGCCCAAAACATATTTTTGGAGACCATTCACAATGTGAAAACTATTACTGCACAGACGAAAAACCAACTTTTGCCTATTGCCCGAAATTGTCGATCCAAGAAAATCTCGTTCAATGCCTATACGAGACACTTCATTTTAAAATAATAGGAGGCTAATGCCGGCAGCTAGGTCCTGAAGTTCATCTAAGAGATTTCTTTAAGGTATTCTTACGGTTGCTTTACAATTCTTTGATAAATAATATTTTAAACATGTTTTTGTTTTATATATCGTTTACCTAAATACTGGAAATCTGTCTAACTGGAGGTATCTATCGTATTCCTAAATGTTGCATCCGGTTAGACTGGAAGCCGGTCCGAACATAGTTGGGAAAAAGGCTAGGCAGATGATAATGATATTGTATATGTAGGTACTTACACTACACTTTAATATTAGTATCCATAAACTAATTATTTAGTTATTGCAAAACTCAAAAGGAAAACAAATTTATTTATATATACTTACTAGAGTAGGTAGGACATAGATATCGACGCTTGAAAGGCAATCATATCTTCTTCTTCTTCTTCAGCCTATAGATGTCCACTGCTGGACAAAGGCCTCCCCAAGGCTTTCCACGCTGACCGGTCTTGTGTTGCCCGCATCCATCGGCTTCCCGCGACCTTCACCAGGTCATCGGTCCACCTTGTTGGGGGCCTCCCTACGCTGCGTCTTCCAGTACGTGGCCGCCACTCCAGAACCTTACTGCCCCATCGGCCATCGGTTCTACGAGCAATGTGCCCACTGCCACTTAAGTTTAGCGACTCGCAGAGTTATGTCGGTGACTTTGGTTCTTCTGCGGATGTCCTCATTTCTGATTCGATCACGCAGAGAAACTAATAGCTCTTTCCATTGCCCTTTGTGTGACTCTGAGCCTTCGTATGAGGCCCATTGTGAGCGACCACGTTTCAGTTCCGTAAGTCAACACAACACACACTGGTCAAAGACTTTAGTCTTGAGACACTGTGGTATCTTGGACGACGAGAAGATGTAGCGTAGCTTCCCGAACGCTGCCAAACCGAGCTGGATTCGCCGAGACACCTCTTTCTCGAAGTTGGACCTACCTAGTTGGACTGTTTGTCCCAGGTATACATACTCGTCAACAACTTCGAGTGCAGAGCAACCAACTACAATTGGAGTGGGTGCGACATGAGAGTTCGACATGATCCTTGTCTTATCCATGTTCATTTTTAGACCCACTTGTTGGGAAGCTCTGCTGAGGTCATTGAGCATTTTGCCCAAGTCTTCCAGGGTCTCAGCCATGACCATGATATCATCTGCGAAACGGAGATTAGTGATGTACTCGCCGTTGATGTTGATGCCAAGTCCTTTCCAGTCCAGGAGCTTGAAGATATCTTCCAACGCAGCAGTGAACAATTTAGGAGATATGACATCTCCTTGTCTCACTCCACGCTGCAGTTGGATCGGTTTCGAGTCCTGATCCTGGAGACGGACTGACATGGTGGCGTTTTTGTACAAACACTTTATCACCTCAATGTATCGATGGTCAATTTGGCACCGCTGGAGAGACTGTAGCACCGCTCAAGTCTCAATCGAATCGAAGGCCTTCTCATAGTCCACAAACGCCAGCATAGTGGTTTGTTATACTCCTCGGACTTCTGTATAACTTGCCGCAGCGTATGAATGTGGTCTATGGTGCTAAAGCCTTTTCGGAAGCCTGCTTGTTCGGGAGGCTGGAAGTCGTCGAACCTGCGAGCGAGACGATTCGTGATGACCCTAGAAATCTAAGCGACAAAAATTCGTAAATTGAGTTATATACACCATTCGAACCGCCAGATTTTTCTGCGTCGTTTGGTGTATAATTGTATATAACTCAATTTACGAATTTTTTTCGCTTAGATATGATTGCCTTTCAAGCGTCGATATATTATCGCGTAATAATTATGTTAACCCTAAAATTTTGTTAATAGATTTCTAAATGTGAGGAATATTAAATTAAACTGATTTCTTATTCTAATGTTTCATTTTACCGTATATGTTTTTATTTCTTAAATTGCCTATGTAATAAACTATTATTACACCATATTTTTTTAATGTCAAAATGTATCAATATTCATCTAAATTGTGATAAATATACAATGTGCACTCGTTTCCGACTATTCACAAATCATACTTTATATAATTTAGAATAATATCTTCTAAAGGATCAAAAATGTTTAAGCGTTCACTAAGCTCGATATTTACGCGCGTGTGCGTCTAGCTGCTAGAACGATGCACACAAAGATAGCATCGCAACGATTTTACCTAAACTGTAGCGAGAGAATTTTGTGCACGGACTCTTAAATATTTAATCTATTTATCTATCAATCACACCACAAAGCTACTTTAGCTATTTTCAATTGATTTGGGTTGTAGCGGTAGCGACCTGACGCTGCCGTGATGGTCGGCAGCGCAGAGCCGTGGGACGCGGTGGTGTCCTTCTGCGAGGACGTGATGTCGCAGAAGGAAGCTGCGGAACGGGAGAGGGAGATCTCAACTCCCTTCCCGGGCCGCAAAAAACGCACCGGGCGCCGATGAAGGGCGGATAACGCCCTCATCCGCCCCTCATGAATGGTTCCAGGGGCGAGGGACATGGGGAAGTCCCCGCCCCCTATTCAATGGACCCCGACGCGGAGGCGCGCGCGAGTGTCGGCGGGCGCCTTTGAGGCGATGCACGGGGTAGTTTAACACCCCACTACCTTGTGCAGGAGATGAGGCCCGGACATACCGGGCCAGCACGAGAGTGTGGGGCTGTGGAAGAATTTAGACACCCGCGACTCCACGCGCGCTCGTGATAGAAGAGACACCGGGGTGGTTTTAGTCAGTAAAAGTCTGACAGACCCCGTCGCCCACCCCAGGGCGGCGGACATCATATGAGAATTTCCACACCGAAAAAAAAAAGTGTTGTAGCGGTACCTACAAACGCCACAAATAAACAACGTGTCATACTGACGTCACACGAATTCTACATCTCGCAAGCAGAGTTTACCGTGCAACTAGCTTCTAAACAACTTCCCAATTTCAACCATTAGACATAACACCTATCCTGGTCGGAGGATCCTCCCTTTTCAATGGAGGATGACTCTTTACTCCCTGTTCCTCGTGCCTCCACAGGGTTTAGGTATTGGTTAATATAACTTACTTTATTTTAGACAAATCTCCGGTAAAATATTCCAATGTCGTTTCAAGTTCTTGAAATATTTTACTTGCAGTATGCTTTGGTATCGGAACACTATACTCTATATCAAGTCCATCTTGCTTAATCGATACCCAACGCACTGTGTTCACGTCGATTTCTTTTAATTTTTCCATTCCTAAAAACGGTTAAGCAGGTATATACATACAGGTAACCTATGTATGGCATGGCAACATTCTGCTATAAAAAAAAAACGATCGTTGATGTTTCCATTGTAAAAAAATATGAATATTTGTTTACAATGTTTTTCACATTTACAACAGTAACACAGACTACAATATAAATTATGATTGCTTAGTCTTTACATACCTATGTTCAGACAGTGCACTCTGGTTAATTTCCCTGGTGCATATCACTGAATTTGCTGGACGCGAGTTTTAACTGCATAGAAGTAAACATTTGACGGTGATGTTTTTTTTTTGTTACGTTTCTGGCTCAGTTGCTAGACCTTTATGCCAAATGTGACGCCGTGACGGTGACATACAAATTCCAATGTTGCAAAGTTCTTAAAAAGTATATGTTATGTTTTATGGTAGAAAATAAAAATGAATAAAACGTACAAATAGTTAAAAAAAAAACAAACAATTTATTCTAAAATAATATCTCATCCAAATTCAAAACTTCTATAAAACCAACCGTACAATAAACTACGGTCCGGGCAACCTAGTAGTAGATTATGATATCAATTGATTACATTTTTATTATTTTCCATGAATTTCTGGAACGCTTGTGACCCCGTTAAGAATCTTTGAGTTGTTATTGGATAGTTCGTAGAATTACACCAACGATTGCGCCGCCGTTGCTGTGCAGGTATAGTTTCATTATTGTTATTTTGGATAACCGATGCCGATCTGAAAGAAAAATATCAAACTATAGAATTTTGAATAACTAGCATACGATCACACTTTAGGCTCAGACGACAGCACATCAAGCTACTACAATCTATCAGATTTCTGTATTAGATTTTCAACTTTATCTCTAAAACATATTAAGGTTGATTGGGAATATTTGAACGTTTAGGGTAGCTTGACCTGCTGACGTCCGTACTCCAGTCCAGCCATTCAAAGCATACGTTCCTGACACGTGTCATTCGTCAAAACATGAAAAACTGAAAAGCATTAAGTACGCATTCTCTCGTTAGCCGCAGTGAAATAAAATATTTTATTTTTAACACATACTCAATGGAATCCAATAAACAGTCTTTGTCGAAATAAACAGAATACTGTCTAATTCTTCGAATCGTGTCGCCTTCGTCTAAATCCGACGTAAAATCGTATTCATACAACTTCGCTATAAGACCATCTCTATCTTTGACTGTCCAGACGAATTCCCCTGGAAGCCCTTTGAGTTTGGGTGCATCAGATGCTCGACGTACGAGTATATTGTCTTGGATGATTTCTTCAAAGCGTGATTGAGCACAAGACGACCAGCTTTTGGTTGAATTAACTGTTTGATGCTCGTTTAGCTGCCAGTTTGAAGTGCTGGCTTCAGGTGCTGAAGACTTGTCTAAAAATTTTTGAATCTCTGCGCTTACGTCTGATGTTAATAAATTATCGGTAGTCTTTACAATAAATCGGCTGCAAAAAGCTTTAAGTTTACTGTTATTGGACTTGTACACTTCGTTCATTATTTCTAACAGATTCTTCTCCGCTTCTTGTTTTTCCTTTGTGAGTTTCTGAATCCGAGATTTTAGAAACGCATTTTCTTGGTGTGTGAATAAATATAACTGCTGGAAACTCACATAACTAGATCTATTTTCTTTAATTACTTTATGCGTGTTTTCGATATGCCGTACGAGTCTACTTTTTGCCATATTTTCTAACTCATACTGCATTCTAATGTTTTTGTTTTCATTGATAGCTGCGATCAAAAGATGACCTAAATTTTTTCTCTCTTTGCCAATTTCCTGCAATTTCTGAAGTAAAATCATATTTATTCTTGGCTTTTGTAATTCTTTCCGAATTATAAAGGCGTATAATTGGTTCCATAGTCTTATTATTGCATGGTTTATGTTTACCATTAATATTTGGCTGTATTTTATAAAGCAATCACACGTCCTGTTAACGGTAATTTTATAATATAATTGTAATCTTTCAATGGTATTGCTCTTGCCGATTGCACTAATTTTCTTTTTTGTAAACACCACAATTTCTTTTTTCCTATTATACAAAGATACAACAAGACCTCCAGCCAGAAACATAGAAAAGGGCACAATGGCGATATTGCGAGATTTGTCATTTATGTGCTTATAATATTTATTTCTCCGTAACTCCAATTTACGATTTGCAATCGTTGTATTCCTGGTATTCACTAACATCTTCTGGTTGAAACCTAGAACAATTTGAAAAGTAATACATAATATACCACTGGTAGGTACCTACATTAATTACTATACTTATACATTACTCCCATAGAAAACCTACTAACTCTCCAGTTTAATTTCAAAACTTCTTTGAACTATCACATCAATGCTGCATATTGATATCCACATGGCGAGGGTCAGGCCAAGTAGCCATTTGAAAGCAATATACATTTTATATTATAGAGACGTTTTACTATTAGTAAACTATTAAATTATTTTACTGGCACTATAGAATCATAGTCCCGAAAACATCGAACCGTGAATTTATTGTTACCTGTCGAAACCATATTTTGCAAATTACAAAACTTTTGACAAAGTGGAAAATGACAACTACTGTGCTTGTCACATTGTTATATATGTTTTTTTTAATGACGACCAGTATAATTTTCCGCTAATAGGTTAAATATATTGCTCACCAATTAATACAATTACTTGCACCTGCTTTTCTTGACGGAAACCCAAATTAGAAGTCCGTCAGATTCGGCATACTTCAACTACCCGGGATACACGTTGGAGCACCATTTCCTGCAGCGTTCTAGGGTCTCTGTGTAGGTTCCGTGTATGTCCGCAATGACATCTGTTGCAGGCGTATCCGTCATCTTGAAGACCCTAACTTCTCGTCCCTATGGTTGTTGGTTGATACAGGTGTGGACAATCGCACAGGGATGACCAGGAGACAACTCGACGTTTGACCACCTTAGTGAGGTTGCTGACAATGCGCAGCACCGGCACCCTGACGCGCAGTTCGTGGCTCTGAGAGACTTCTACGCCTGTCATTTAGAATGGCTTTTCCCATACCAGAGAACCGACCACGCTAGGAGAGAAGAGCGAGTCTTTGGACTAACAATGGGCCTGTCTCAGTTAGTAAGATAAGGGTTAGCCTAGGTTACCTCTCGTGGCTGACGCCAAACTTGGGAGGGCCCAGCATGCGGTGCCGGCATACTGCGGAGTATGGCCCTTTATGGGGCTCCGATTTGGGCGGACTCCCTCCATAGGAGGGAGAACCTCACCGCCCTTCGGACGCCCCGAAGGGCCATCGCCCAGCGGGTATCGCGGGCCTACCGCACGGTGGACTTCGCAGCGGCATGCCCTCTGGCGGGCACCCCACCTTGGGAGCTCGGGGTGTGGGTGCTCGCCAGAGTGTACGAGTGGACGGCGGGGCGCAGGGCGCTGAGCGAGCGTCCGGCCCCAGAGGTGAGGGAGGCCGTCCGGCGGGAGGCGAGGGTTGCTCTTGTCCAGCATTGGACGCAGGACATCGCCTCCGCCGTCTTCGGCCGCCGTACCCTCGACGCCATCGGGCCGGTCCTGGAGGACGGGCTCGACAGGCGTCACGGGGTTCTCTTCTTCCGTCTGGTGCAGGTACTCTCCGGTCACGGCTGCTTCGGCAAGTACCTGCACCGGATAGAGGAGGATGAGAGGAGACACCGTCGTGCCACGGTTGTGGTGCGGCGGAGGACACGGCGGAACACACCCTCGCGGTGTGCCCGTCGTGGGCAGGCGCGTGCGCTCCATAGAGGCAGATAAGCACTGCATAAACTAATAATTTTCTAAAAAAAAAAATATAATAATTTATAATATACTACAGTAAAATAATTTATATGTATACATATTACAAACTTAAAACTGAGACTTTGTTAATCAGTTTGATAACACTGCCATCTATTGGGGCTAGTGCAAACTACTAACACACATTACAATAAGGCCCGCGCAATTCGGCTTAGTCGCGTGCAGTGTGACCATTTGTGGCAGATTTCTGCCATTTTGGCAGATTTCGCCCCTAAATTTTTATGGTGGCAGATTATGGTGACGATTTGAAAATTCGGCAGAATTTGGCAGATTTAAAAGATTTTGACGGATTTAAAAGATTTTGAAGAAATAAAAATAACCGAATTCAATTTTTGATGCGTTCATCTTTTTCAAATGAATTACTATAGGTGTTTTAAGTAATTTGGTAAGATTAATTTTGTGAAACTTGCAACACCTGTTTCATAGACAGTCCGTACGGGTAGTCCCGGCTTCTTCTTCTTCTTCCTCTTCAGCCTTTAAACATAGAATAAAGAGAGGGAAGTACGTTATCTTCATACAAACGGACCGCGCGCGGCTTGTATGTTTGCGCCATAGTATCTATGCGTCGCCGCACGCACACCTAAACACAATATTAGAGTGCCTATGACTGCGCTAGTCGCGGCTAGCACGGAACGAGGTTCGCGCGTCACGGCTTTTCGGCACATTAGCTTTTAAAAAATGATCACATAAACTGCAAAGTTGGTATGTCTATTTATGAACAAATAAAAGACTTATATTTTTCAAATTATATTTCTAAAAGTTATTTACAAGGATACGGATATATTACACATTAAAGTTTAATAACAACGCGTTTCGTAATAGTCGAAACCGAAGAAAGTAGGTATTTTTCTGTAGCTAATTTGTAATTTTGTATTAAATGTGTGATTCAATAGATGTTATGTTTGTATTATTTATATTTGTATTAATTAAAAATAAAAATAAATATGGTTCTTTATGTGTACAAAACTAAAAATAAAAATTACAAAAAAAAAAAACTGACTAGTATATGTAAACTAAATACTAAGCAAATAATTTAAACATAAGCTCTTAGTCTATAAATATTTGTTAGCGGTTTGGGCGACAACCGTAACCGACGAAGCGCGGACAGTCGTCAACCCTAAGACAGTAGGCAATTAAATCGCGGATTGGGTCGCAGATAACCTACTTCCCCTCTTTATTCTATGCTTTAAATGTCCATTGCTGGACAAAGGCCTCCTCCAAGGACAAAGGCCCCGGCTTATCATGTTGTAAATCAAGTGCGTCATAGGATTATAGACTGTAATGATAGATACTTATTGTGTTCATATTCTTATACACTTTATTGTTTTCATTTCAAACAGACTTTATTACCTTATTCTCTTTTGAATTTTGGTGTGTTGTGTTTCGTGATCGTGAGTGGTGAGGTTCAGTTCTAACTTTTTAAGTAATAATGAACAGAAGATATGAGCGTGCTTATAGACATTAGAGAGAGATTTACAGTTTTTGGATCCACAACATGCAGTTTACAAAGATTTTACTTTAACATTAAACGTAGCAAAGAATTTTCCAAACACTATAGACGAAAAAGACATTCAAAAAGTTGATGATGAACTACGACAAATTAAATTTGATAACAGTGTAAGATACTTGTTAGAATCAGGTGGAAGTAGCACAACCAGCACAATTTTGAACGTAGACAAATTTTGGGGAGCTATTGGAAAAATCTTGTACGCAAATGGGGCTACAAAATATCCAAATATTACAAATTTCACAAAATCTTTATTATCTTTGCCCATGTCTAACGCTTCGTGCGAGAGTATAATAATTATTATCTCAGATAAATTTAAATAAAACAAAAATTAGGAATAGGTTCTTAAATCAACACGTTTCTTCTATCGTTAATAGTTACTAAAGAGGGGATTAGCACGGAAATTGTGTTTTCTTTAAGCCAACTGAAAATATGAATAAGAAGATGTCTTCCAATCTACCTAATACGAAAATGAAGATTGGACGCAAATGTTGACATCTAGAGCCAGTTGCTGAATTAATAACAGGTGTTTGACTGCTATGTGGAAGAATTTTTTATATATTTATTTATTTTTGATAAACAAATTTCATTAAAACGTATTTTTTTTTCGTTTTCATGGTGGCATATTTTTGGCATTTTTTGGGGTCACGTGTGGCAGAATTTGGCAGAATTTCGCCCATTTCGTGGCAGATTCGCTATTTCTGAGATGGTCACACTGGTCGCGTGACTCTCGCGCCACATCGCGTTGCGGCTTAAGCAGTTATAAAATGTGCTTCATTCGTTTTCGTTCAAGTCTGTGAATAAAATTATTTGGTTGTGTGCGTAAACTTTGCGTACGTGGGCGTGTAATTTCTTTGGGTTTCTAAGGTCGAATAAGCAGAGCTTCTATTAAAGCGAACCAATCATGATTGTTGTTCGTTCAAATATCTTTTTATTTTATCAGCTTATTGTTATAAGTTACTAGCATTCCGCCCGCGGCTTCGCCCGCGTGGAGTTCGGTTATATCGCGCTTTTTAGATTTCCCTCGGGAACATCAAATTTTTCCGGGATGAAAGGTAGCCTATGTTCTTTCTCAGGGTCTAAAGATTGTCTGTGCCAAATTTCATCAAAATCGGTTGAGAGGTTTAAGCGGGAAAGCGTAACAGACAGACAGACAGACAGACAGAGTTACTTTCGCATTTATAATATCAGTATGGATACACACAAATAAGTTGTTTTGTTTCTCGTGTAGGTACTTAAAATAAGAACTTATTTTAAAACGCGGTATTGACAATTCGTCGTTATAAAAACTTAAAACACCCTAAGTTTTTCAAACCTACTTGCTATGAATTTCAATACTATTATACTTTATATTGTAATAATTTTCCTGAAGTTTACGAATTAGCAAAATTTAATAGTTCTGATTCCAATGAGTAGCGCAGACTCACAGATTTGTCTATATTTCCATTGAAAAAGAACTTTTAGCGATTTTAAAACGATCTCATACATATTTAATTTTTACAGAGTTAGTTAAAAAAGGCGCGTTCATTTAATTTATACTTTATAGATAGTAAAATGTTTTTTTAGCGTTAGTAATGACATTTTATTGTATTTTGACAGCCTCCGTGGCGTAGCGGCAGCGAACGCTGGCGCTGCGCAAAGAGGCGCGGGTTCGATCCTCGCGCAGTGCAAATATTTGTATATGCATGAATATGAATATTTGCACTGGTCTGGTCGTGCCTCGGAAAGCACGTTAAGCCGTAGGTCCCGGTTGCCATACGAACATCTATTGGTAGTCGTTACGGGTTGTTGGAGCCCTCAAAAGTCCAACAATTGGTCTAACTGCAATGCTTCGATATCGCCTTAGGGTTGTGGACGTCAGACGGCAGTCGGAAAATGTCGAAGTTTCGCCAAAATCAGCAATTAGACTGGTAAAGCGGACCCCAGACTCCAAAGCTTTGGATGCGACTGGGATTAATCAATCAATCAATGTTGACATGCGAAAAAGTACGCGACTATGCTAAATTGAAACTACGTTTACGTTACGTTTTTTAAGTTTTACCATATACATATAAGCACAGAGATTTGGATAGTGTATATATGCATCCCCTCCACAAAATCTCTGTGCACGCCCCTGGCCGTGGGCCGTGCCGCGCCGCGATCTGGATCGCGCCGGAGGGGACCTCTCGCTGCTCGCCATCGTCAGAGTGATGGTGGGGAGCGAGGAGGCCTGGGCGGCGATGGCTTCCTTCTGCGAGGTCGCGAGGTTTGCGAGCGCGAGCGGGAGGATGATCCCCTCGCTCCGGCGCTCCGCAGGCGGCGTAGGGGCAGGAGAAGGCGGGATTTCGCCCGCTTTCTCCCCCCCTGAGGTGAGCGGCGGGCGTAAGGCATAAGAAGGTGCCGACGCCCGCCTTACATCGCTCACCACGCGGGAGCAACGGCCCCTCCCTAGGAGGGGCAATTTAGGGCCCGCCTACCTAGGCGGGTTTCGCCGGCGGGGGAGAGGTAGCTCAGGCTGCGCTAGTTTCCCACTCCCCCGCCACTATGGCGATGCCGGAGTGTCGCTGTGGGTTTAGTGGGTATTCCCGGCTTCGGCTGGGCGAGTCCCACACACGCCCTTCGGGGTACGGTGCGTAAAGGCATTCCCAAAGCGTCAAAAAAAAAACACCTTCTGCTGACCACTGATCCAGACAGATGTGTTGTAGCAGTTTCTTCAACGTTAGGAACTTCAGATCATTGTCTAGTGAAGTCTGTATCGTCTTTCTCCCCACCAGATTGCGACTTACGCGGCGAACGGCGAATGTGGCGACACAAGCCAGCAGATTGACATGAGATGCGCATTGCGCCACTTCTTTGCGTCTTATCCATGGCAGCAGGTCTGCTTCTCTTCTGACAATCCGTCGAACTATCATCATCATCTCAGCGTCAATCCCAGTCGCATCCGTAGCTAGAACTGAAAAGCTACTTTTCAGTTTTGGAGTCTGGGGTCCGATTTACCAGTCTAACTGTTGATTTTGGCTAAACTTCGATATTTTCCGTGAAGCGACTGCCGTCTGACCTCCACAACCCGAAGACGATATCGAAGCATTGCAGTTAAACCAATTGTTAGACTTTTGAGGGCTCCAACAACCCGTAACGACTGCCACTAGACGTTCGTATGGCAACCGGGACCAACGGCTTAACGTGCTTTCCGAGGCACGACCACTCGATCCGTCGAACTGTGCGGACGCTATATCCGATGTGGTGCATCAACCTATGGAGTATTTTATTCCCTTTAGTGATGATTCCGTCGGTGGCTCAGCTTGCCCATGGTTCAAGCTAAACAGCGTAAGCACACGGCATTTCACACCTGGGTTGACGCTCGTGACAGCAGAGTTCCGGTCACGAGTGTCATCTAAGTTCAAAGAGCCTGTCGTAAGATATGTAAGTGTATGTAGGTACTGCTGCGATGCAAGCCGCAAGCAGAGTTATGTTTATATAGTGTCGGAAACATTAAGTGTTGAGGGTTTTAATATTAACTAGTGTTGTGACAAAATACGCCACAAGCCTTTAACCGTGCTGCCAAGTTCTACAAAAAGGCGCTTAAGAAGGCTCACTTTGACCTCATTACGAATATATGGCCACAAGATCTCTGTGCTACCGTCCAGTAGCAGATCTTTCTGATCTCTTATCAAATGGATCGGAGCGAACTTCTGTCGGCCCACACTGTCTCCGCTGGTTAAGCCTGATGGAACACTGGCTCATACGGCGAGAGACAGAGCAAGTTCTTTGTGAGATGCAAAGAGACTTGCTCTCTTTGCCCACAATTCACGTGTGTCGGACACTAGCTATTCTACTCCACCGAATCTGCCTCACTGCGACACTTATATGCCCGAGGTTCACATTAGGAACAAGGAGGTTCTGAGAGTAATGTGTCGTCTGAACGTGAATAAGGTTAGTGGATCAGATGGTATACCAGCGATTGTTCTCAGGGCTTGTCCGTCCGAGTGGTCTCCTGTATTGTCGCGCTTGTATCGCCTCTCATTTAGGACTGGTATAGTGCCCAGGTCCTGATAGCTTGCCAACGTTCAGCCCGTGCCAAAAAAGGGTAGTTGTGGCGATCCTACCAACTATCGGCCGATTTCGGTAACCTCCACACTCTGCATGATTATGGAGCGTGTGTTGAACTCGCGCCTCTTGGCTTACCTGGAAGCTAACGATCTCCTCAGTGACCGACAGTTCCGGTTTCGATACAATCGGTCAACTGGGGACCTTCTAGTGTATGCCACTCACTTGTAGGGTGAGGCCCTTGAGAAAAATGGGGAAGCGATTGCCGTCTCCCTTGATGTCTCGAAGGCCTTCGCCGGGTAGGTACGGCACGCTGGCCGTTTGACTAAGCTTCTAGCGCACAGCATTTTCCCTGAGTGTTGTCGACGAATGCTCATCGGAGCCACAGATTACTGAATAGTCGAAGCCCATGTCGACTATTATTACGTGAATATTAAGGCGGCTCCAGAGGAAAAACACACCGCAAGCCGTTTTTATGTAGTTTTCCGGAGCTATCTACTCTTTATCCAAAAGAAATATCAACGTATTAAAAATACGTAAATTTTCTCCATAATCTTGGCTCCAAATTTGTAGATTTTTTTTTTATTTTACTAAGTATAATGTTTAAATAATTCCTTCACAACGAAACCACTGACAAGAGAAATAATTATCATAAACGTGCATCTCCTCGGAAAGTAAGCATTATTTAGATTGCGTTCTTACACTAATGGATAGGTAATTTCATGACGAACATTATTGTAGAAATATTTTTTTAAAACGACCAAAATCAAAATTTTGTTCAACAATCTGAGCGCATTCGCCATCATTTCTGTTGCCCGGGCTAGTGAGATTCAGTATGCCACAAGCTCTCGAAGGGGGAACCCGTGTCGTTCGTCATCGCGCGCTCCGCTAGCATAAGCGGGCGGCGCGTGAGCGAGAAAGCATCTGCTTGCTCGCTCACGCACCGCATGTCGCATAGAGTATAATACTATCTTAGAGTATCTCTGTTATTGATGTTTATTTTGGTGTTCGTTTTTTAACCGATTTCAAAAAGGAGGAGGTTGCTCAATTATATGTTTTTTATGTTCAATTTTTAACCGACTTCAAAAAGGAGGAGGTTACTCAATTCGACCGTATATGTTTTTTTTTATGTTTGTTCGCGCATAACTTCGTCATTTATAAACCGATTTTGATAATTCTTTTTTCTGTTGGAAGGAAGACGTTCCCAAGGTGGTCCCTTGATAAGGATATCAAGGTTTGATGGCGGAAGTCCAGAGAAAACAAGCGGAACTTTCAAAAATTGGGGGCGACTAGTGCATTTCTTAGCATTTTCATTAAATATTTTAAAGCACTACAATTTAATAAAGGTCTGGAGTAGATCTGATGATGGAGCCGAGAGACAGTCGAAGGAACTCCTCAACAATTGACAGCAGCTACCTTGTGGTTGGGCTCGATTATTGTTTATTGATTATATGAGTATTGTCTTATGTATTGATAAGAACTTTACACCTAGATGGGTTGCGACTCTCATAAGAGCTCTAATGATGAAGACAAAGGCCAGTTCCGGGAACTCCTCAACGGTTTCCAGTAGCTACTTTGTGGTTGGACTTCATTCATTTATATTAATAAGACCTTTACTCCGATTAGGTTAAAATAATAGTCTACAGTAAATTTAATGATGAATACCATAGGCAGTTGAGGGAATAGGTACTTACGGGTAAAAATTAAAGTAAACAAAAGTACGTCATTTCCCAACTATATTTGCGTCAGCTTCCAGTCTGACCGGATGCAACTGAATACATAGTACTTTTAAAATAAAAACTTTTTTAGAAAAAACCAACCGACTTCCAAAAACCACTATGTAAAGTGAAAAATAACTAATTTCGGAACTCGGTGTCTAAAACGAATATACCAAACGAAAGACACCAACTTCCGAAATTAGTTATTTTTCACTTTGTAGTGGTTTTTGAAGTCGGTTGTTTTTTTGTAAAAAGTTTTTATTTTTATGTTTATTTGCGGATAACTTCGCCTAAAATTTGGTATTTCGATGAATTTTTGGGTATTTCGACATGGGTGTCGTGATAGGGGTTTTCGGGGGTGCAGATCACGAATATGACGTAATTTTTGAAATCCAAGATGGCCGACACCAATTTTATGATATTTTGACATGGGTGTCGTGAAAGGGGTTTTTGTGGGTGCTAATTACGAAAATGACGTCATTTTGGAAATCCAAGATGGCCGACACCAATTTTATGATATTTTGACATGGGTGTCGTGAAAGGGGTTTTTGTGGGTGCTAATAACGAAAATAACGTCATTTTGGAAATCCAAGATGGCCGACACCAATTTTATGATATTTTGACATGGGTGTCGTGAAAGGGGTTTTTGTGGGTGCTAATCACGAAAATGACGTCATTTTGGAAATCCAAGATAGCCGACACCAATTTTATGATATTTTGACATGGGTGTCGTGAAAGGGGTTTTTGTGGGTGCTAATCACGAAAATGACGTCATTTTGGAAATCCAAGATGGCCGACACCAATTTTATGATATTTTGACATGGGTGTCGTGACAGGGGTTTTCGGGGGTGCAGATCACGAAAATGACGTCATTTTTGAAATCCAAGATGGCTGACACTAATTTTATGATATTTTGAAATGGGTGTCGTGAAAGGGGTTTTCGCGGGTGCTAATCACGAAAATGACGTCATTTTTGAAATCCAAGGTGGCCGAAATTATATTTTATGATATTTTGACTTGAGTATCGTGACGGGTTTTCGGAGCGCTGATCACGAAAATGACGTCAATTATAAGCTGTGGCATAGCTTCTATTTCTTTATCAAAGTCAAAAATAAAACATCAAATATAGTTTAGTCGCTAAATCGCCACCATTTTTCGCACTCCTTCAATGACGTCACTGGTAAAAATAAATAAATAAATAAACTACAAAAAAGAAAATACATACTTATACAAATGTATACGTTAATTAGCAAAATAAAAAAAATACTATGTCATAAATAACTAATAAAAAATTTCCTACTAACTACATACTGCGGAACTCGGTGTGCACACCTTTGCGATTTACCCCGCAGCCACGCGCAGGATTGCGTTTTTTATCTGCATTTTCATGCACATCTGCAGCCCTGCGCAGATTCAATGTATAGTACCATGCGTTTCTCCATACAAAATTTGGTACTAGCGAACATCTATCTTATATATAAAATTCTCGTGTCACAGTTTTCGTTCCTATACTTCTCCGAAACTACTTGACCGATTCTCATGAAATTTTGTGAGCGTATTGAGTAGGTCTGAGCCATATGGGTGCAAATTTCTCATCAATATAAATGAATTAAGTCCAACCACAAAGCAGCTACTGGAAACCTTTGAGGAGTTCCCTCAACAGACTGTCCTTCGTCTTCATTATCAGACTCCTAATGATCATAACAATCCATCTAGGTGTAAAGCTCTTATCAATACAAATTAATCAAGATATTACACAAGGTAGCTGCTGTGAATCATTGAGGAGTTCCCTCGAATTTCTCTCGGCTCTATCATCAGATCTATTGCAGACATTCATTTTAACCTACTTATATGGGTCTAAAGTTTTCATCAATATAAATGAACAGAAATAAGTCCAAACATAAGGTAACTATTGTAAACCTTTAAGGAGTTCCCTTAACTGGCCTTTGTCTTCAACATCAGAGCTTTAATGATAATCACAACTCATTTAGGTGTAAAGTTCTTATCAACACAAATTTATTTAGCACAAACACGAGGCAGCTGATGTGAATCGTTAAGGAGTTCCCTCGGCTGTCTCCCGGCTCCATCATCAACTCCGAACTTTATTAAATTGTAGTGCGTTAAAACACTTAATGAAAAAACTTAGAAAAGCCCTAGACGCCCTTTGATTTTTTAAATTTCTTCTAGATTTACCTAGTCTTCCATCATCAGACCCTAATTTCCTAAACATGAGACTACCTTGAAGATATCGTCTTTCTAATAAAACAAAAACATGTGGCACTCAGGGCTGCCGCGGTAAAGCTATTTTATACTAGCGGCCGCCAGCGACTTCGTTCGCGTTGAGTTAGTAATGCTCTGCTCCTATTAGTCGCAGCGTGATGTTTTATAGCCTTAAGCCTTTCTGGATTAATGAGCTATCCAACGCAAAAAGAATTTTTCAAATCGGACCCGTAGTGCCTGAGATTAGCGCGTTCAAACAAACAAACTATTCAGCTTTATATATTGGTACTAGCTTTCCGCCCGCGGCTTCGCCCGCGTGGAATTGGGTTATATCGCGTTTTTTAGATTTCCCATGGGAATAAAACTAATTAAATGACGATTGATCAGTTTTGAAGGATTGATCGTAGAAGGGTGAAAAGTTAGGATTGTATGTATTTTTGTATGTTGTAAAAAAATAGAAACTAAAAATGTTGTGTAAAAAAAAAAAAAACAAGTAGGGGTGGACTACCCCTAACATTTAGGGGGATGAAAAACAGATGTTGGCCGATTCTCAGACCTACTCAATACGCTCACAAAATTTCATGAGAATCGGTCAAGCCGTTTCGGAGGAGTATAGGAACGAAAACTGTGACACGAGAATTTTATATATAAGACTAGCTTTCCGCCCGCGGCTTCGCCCGCGTGGAGTTCGGTTATATCGCACTTTTTAGATTTCCCTCGGGAATATCAAATTTTTCCGGGATAAAAGGTAGCCTATGTTCTTTCTCAGGGCCTAAAGATTGTCTGTGCCAAATTTCATCAAAATCGGTTGTGAGGTTTAAGCGGGAAAGCGTAACAGACAGACAGACAGACAGACAGACAGACAGACCGACAGACAGACAGACAGAGTTACTTTCGCATTTATAATATTAGTATGGATAGATGTTCGCTAGTACCAAATTTTGTATGGAGAAACGCATGGTACTATACATTGAATCTGCGCAGGGCTGCAGATGTGCATGAAAATGCAGATTAAAAACGCAATCCTGCGCGTGGCTGCGGGGTAAATCGCAAAGGTGTGCACACCGAGTTCCGCAGTATGTAGTTAGTAGGAAATTTTTTATTAGTTATTTATGACATAGTATTTTTTTTATTTTGCAAATTAACGTATACATTTGTATAAGTATGTATTTTCTTTTTTGTAGTTTATTTATTTATTTATTTTTTACCAGTGACGTTATTGAAGGAGTGCAAAAAATGGTGACGATTTAGCGACTAAACTATATTTGATGTTTTATTTTTGACTTTGATAAAGAAATAGAAGCTATGCCACAGCTTATAATTGACGCCATTTTCGTGATCAGCGCTCCGAAAACCCGTCACGATACCCAAGTCAAAATATCATAAAATATAATTTCGGCCACCTTGGATTTCAAAAATGACGTCATTTTCGTGTTCTGCACCCCCGAAAACCCCCGTCACGACACCCATGTCAAAATATCATAAAATTGGTGTCAGCCATCTTGGATTTCAAAAATGACGTCATTTTCGTGATCTGCACCCCCGAAAACCCTCGTCACGACACCCATGTCAAAATATCATAAAATTGGTGTCGGCCATCTTGGATTTCAAAAATGACGTCATTTTCGTGATCTGCACCCCCGAAAACCCCCGTCACGACACCCATGTCAAAATATCATAAAATTGGTGTCGGCCATCTTGGATTTCCAAAATGACGTCATTTTCGTGATTAGCACCTACAAAAACCCCTTTCACGACACCCATGTCAAAATATCATAAAATTGGTGTCAGCCATCTTGGATTTCCAAAATGACGTCATTTTCGTGATTAGCACCCACAAAACCCCTTTCACGACACCCATGTCAAAATATCATAAAATTGGTGTCGGCCATCTTGGATTTCCAAAATGACGTCATTTTCGTGATTAGCACCCACTAAAACCCCTTTCACGACACCCATGTCAAAATATCATAAAATTGGTGTCGGCCATCTTGGATTTCAAAAATTACGTCATATTCGTGATCTGCACTCCCAAAAACCCCTATCACGACACCCATGTCGAAATACCCAAAAATTCATCGAAATACCAAATTTTAGGCGAAGTTATCCGCAAACAAACATAAAATAAAAACTTTTTACAAAAAAACAACCGACTTCAAAAACCACTACAAAGTGAAAAATAACTAATTTCGGAAGTTAATAATATAATTTCACAGTCTTGCCTGGTCCCAAAAAAACACATGAATTTTTTTTTTTAAATGTGTCAGTTCTGCAGAAATTTATTTGACCCTGATTACGTTTTCCCTTAAAATAGTAAATAATGATAAATTAAACTTTATTATATTATTTTTCTATCCCTTTGTCCATCTGACTTAGCTAACTTTCAATCTACAAAACTAACTTCCAACCCTGAAGTTACAGTCATAACATATTTAGTTATAAAGGTCTAATCAATACATATTAAATAAGCCCAAACACGTGACAGTTGCTTCCGATGTGGATTCCCTTGATATTCTGTCATCTCCATCATCAGGTCAGGCCCAAATCTTCACGGTTTTATAGTATCATCCGATATAAACACGAGTATCAAGTTGTCACCCGAAGTGTGCCTACAATTTTCGATAATTGGCCTAAATTTCTCAGAATTTTGATTCTCGGTGGTAGGCCATAACAACGGCTGCCGGCGAAGTTACCACCCACCAGACAAAGTCTTGCCGCCAAGCGATTCGTCGTGTTTCGGCATGATATCTGGTGATGCCGTACGGAGGACGGGTCTGAGCAGTTCTGTTGCGATATGTGCCGGGTACGATGCGCCAAATGTTGTTGTGTCGGAAGTTTGGTAGTGGAGTCTCCAGATCAATCTCCCTCTGGCGCAGCATCGTTGGTCGTGTTGTTGGGTTTAACATTGCATCACCTCGCTCAACTGCCGTCTTCCTTCCTATTCCTAAGTTTTTTAAGTGAATAGGCTTAATAAACTAGTGCGCTTTACCATCAACGATTGCATCACTGCTTACCATCAGACGGGATTGCACTCAAGCACTAGTTGATAATAATTAAAAAAAAAAATCCATTATCGACACTGACGTGGTAACAATGGGATTACATAGGCAGCATATCCCTTCATATAAAAAAAGAATGGTCTAAATAGGTCATTAACCATAAAGTTATCAGCGACAATAAATAGAACTGAGAACCACCTTTTTCTGAAGTCGGTTAAAAAATAAACACCGCAGAATTTTTATTATGAAGTATCGTCAACATTTGTTTGAGTACATAATAACCAAAAGTATTTGGGCGCACCAATAAACAAGAATAAAAGTGCCATGTCTGTTACTTCTGTGGTCTATGAATTTAACTTGTATTTGTAAGTACTTCGTCCGCCAGACGGCGCTAGTAATATTTTGCGAAGTATTGTAGAGGTGGGGCGCGGTGAAGAGGGAGCAAATGCTCGAGGTCATTTGGTGAGGGTACGACCTTAAAACAATAATATAAAATAGAATAGTTACTGTTCGCGGACCCTGGACTCCAACGCGAAAGCCGCGGCTGCAACCGAGATTATATGCTGAGATGAAGATGAAGAATAGGTACTCTTTCTTATAAGTTGCAAAACATAAGTAGGTAGGTATGAAGATTTTACAAAAGGTGACGCAATGGGCGCTCTTATTTATCGCTAAGAACGATCTTTTACAGATAACCTTAGACCAAATATTATTTATGCAAGACCTATCTTTGACGAAGTCATGCTGTTCCTTTGCTAGAATGTGACGAATAATTGGATAGATCTTAGCATGGACAAGCCTTTCAAAAAGTTATGACAATGCTGATAAAATGGAAATTTGGCGATACATCTCAACATTATTTTTAGGACCACTTTTAGATACTAGTACTATATTTGCGTTGCGCGTTTCCACACGAAACATATTTATTAAATATTATAAATATGAGATAGGGGAGACTAGCCCAAAACGGGTACGCTAAGGTTGACGATAAAAAAAAACTATTTATAGATACAAATTGAGATTTTATTTTTACATTTTGAATTGTTTAGTTATCAATGACTTTAAAAATAGCATATTTAACAATTTTCTACATTAGAAATAAAAAAAATAACAAAAAAACTTTAACATTCTAATTACCCGTTTTGCCCGTAGGGGGGGCCTAAAGCACGTAGGGCTTTCTGGCAAATCGGGTAGGGACTAATTTAAATGAGATCAACGTCAATCAATGACTGGAATTGTTCCATAGCAATCAAAACTTATAGTATCTACTTATAGTAATTAATACTTAGGGTTCACAACCATATTAATCAGTCTTCTAACATATTTTGCAGTCTCGGTCATACTTCACACAGTAATATGAACCTCTGCCAGAGTATGAAGATGAAGTGCAGGCCTCATGAGCCCACATCTCGGAATAATCACATTTAATCCAGTCTTCTGCTGGTGGCTCACTGAAAAGCTCGCTACATACCAAGCACCGATACTCCCCGTTATCTTTTTTATTGTTTTTTGGACCTCGTTTTAAGATTTTTCTTTCTGGTATCGAACTTCGTCTACGATCCTGGTGGAGCTCCATCTAAAAGCCTGTCTACCATTCGTTTTCGACCAAAGATGAGAAATGAAGGTACAAAAAAACATGCTGTATTACAGCAGCATACAACTGTCGTCAGTTTTCCTCGTTCGACGCCAACTTGTTTTTTTCCAGACCTACATAAGACTTTTAGAGGTTTGTTTCTTGTTGTTTGAGGTCTATTGAAACCTCTGGCGCGAGCAACTGATGTCGGTTCTGGACGGTGCAGACTAACATCGGAGTGACGCATCTTAAAGCCAGCGCAACAGTTCTCCGCTGCGGTTCCGTTTTTAAAAGGATGCGTAATATTGTTTCTCTCAGCATATTGGTACATCAGTTTAAAAAATTCGGTTTTGGTCAGTTCAAAAAATAGATTATACATATGAAATAGATACTGAACTAGCTCCAGTACTTGAGCTGCTGTAAAAATTGTTGTGAATGTTCCATTTTTTTTTTTTGGACATCCCTTCTTTACGTGCCTCTGTAAAGTCGAAAGGTTAATGCCATATTTTTTGGCTGCACCTTTGACTGAAGTTTTGAGAGCTTCTTCTATCTCAAGCTTCATAACTCCCTCATCCCTCGATGCATTTGCAGTTTTTCTTTTATATTTATTAACCATCTGCAAAAATGAAAGAACTAATAAGCACTCAATGAAATTATACCGGGCAAGTCGGGTATGGGCAAAACGGGTACCTACCCACTTTACCCCTACCCTTTTTGCCCAAAAGCATGTATTTTTTTCAATCTACTCATAATCTTAAAACCGTAATAATAAACGCCAGACTATTGCAAAAATAAAACGTATTGTTACGGGCTAGGGGTACTAAAACGCCGGTTAAGGGTTGCGAAGTTTATTGACAACGAAGGTACAGTCGATCGTAGGCAATGACAAGTAGAAAGTAGCTGATGTCGCACCGAAGGCTTCCCATACGTTTACGAAGTCCATGTCGTAAACACACAATAACCATAGAATAAAGAGGGGAAGTAGGTTATCTGCGACCCAATCCGCGATTTAATTGCCTACTGTCTTAGGGTTGACGACTGTCCGCGCTTCGTCGGTTACGGTTGTCGCCCAAAGCGCTAACAAATATTTATAGACTAAGAGCTTATGTTTAAATTATTTGCTTAGTATTTAGTTTACATATACTAGTCAGTTTTTTTTTTGTAATTTTTATTTTTAGTTTTGTACACATAAAGAACCATATTTATTTTTAATTAATACAAATATAAATAATACAAACATAACATCTATTGAATCACACATTTAATACAAAATTACAAATTAGCTACAGAAAAATACTACATAATAATTCGGTTTCGACTATTACGAAACGCGTTGTTATTAAACTTTAATGTGTAATATATCCGTATCCTTGTAAATAACTTTTAGAAATATAATTTGAAAAATATAAGTCTTTTATTTGTTCATAAATAGACATACCAACTTTGCAGTTTTAGTGATCATTTTTTAAAAGCTAATGTGCCGAAAAGCCGTGACGCGCGAACCTCGTTCCGTGCTAGCCGCGACTAGCGCAGTCATAGGCACTCTAATATTGTGTTTAGTGTGCGTGCGGCGACGCATAGATACTATGGCGCACACATACAAGCCGCGCGCGGTCCGTTTGTATGAAGATAACGTACTTCCTTCTCTTTATTCTATGCAATAACACTACAGATGATACTTCACGTAGTACTCAAAGTTCTCGTTACAGTTGTCGCAGTTGGTATTCTCAAAGATCGCTTCTTAACTGTCGCTTGTTCTCGTATTGCTAGTCGAATGTTGACTGACTCTGCGCCTTTTTTTTATATGGCATCTCGTATGTGGCCATTAGAGGTATCTACTTAACCGGACTTTCCTGTGGATGCCTTAATTAAAAATTAAAGCCTCCAGCCAGGGGCACTTAAAACTAACTTAAAATTAGGCGACTACGCACTAAGGGCACCCCCTGTGGGGTACGAACCTCGACTTAGGGCGTCGCTAGAGAGGACAGCAAGGGACGGCTGGATCGAAAGTTATACTTAATGGTTTGATGACCGCGGCGTTTGCTACTACTAGCTCTGAGAAGAAACGCCGAAACAAACTCAGAGGTCATTGTTGGGACATTATTATAATTACTGGCTCAGCTGCGGCGCGGGCTGGCCTTCATCGGACAAGGGACGGGGGAGGGGACTACTACGTGGAGCGCGTCGCGATGGACCTCGGCGGCGAGGTCGGTAGGTCGGTCTGTGTTTGTGTAATGTGCTGGTGGCCCTATTGGCCTCTTGGAGGAGGGTAATGGGGTCATCGGGGTCTGTGAGAGCATGCCGAGGGCGGCGAAGTCGGGAGATGGTGGAGGGAGTGTAATTGGCAGCCGCTGCTATAAGAGGATTGCGGTGATTGGCAGCAGTTTCAAATAAACGCTTGGAAAGGCATTTCATGAACTGCTGGATGGTGGGGATTTTGAGATCAAAATGGAGGATCTCATTACGGACGAACCAAGGGGCGTTTGTGGCTTTACGGAGGAATCGGTTTTGGACTATTTGCATCCTATGGATATGACGTGGCTTGGCATGTGCAAAGACTGGACAAGCGTAGGTCATAATCGGGCGTATGCAAGCTTTGTACAAGCGCATTTTGCACCTGAGCGATAACTTGCTACGCGGGTTGAGGACGGGGTGGAGTCGACCTAGAGCGAAGGCGGCGCGAGCGCGGACCGTCTTAATGTGCTCTGAGAATTTGAGGTTTTGATCGAGTATAACACCAAGGTACTTGGCTTGCTTCTCCCAAGGGATCGGCTTGCCGTCCATGGTGATGGGACGTGGAAGGGTGACGCTGACCCGCGGTTTCCTGTAGAGTACCGCTTGGCTTTTTAGGGGGTTGACTTCAATCCTCCATTTCTTAAACCAGTCAGCTAGATAGTTGACTGCTCTTTGAAGATGGAGGCGTATCTGATCTGGGCTGCGTCCCGAGCAGTAGATGGCTGTGTCGTCTGCGAACAGAGCGAGTTGAGCCTTGCTGCTTTTCGGGATGTCGCTGGTAAAAAGCGTGAATATGAGGGGGGCTAATACAGAGCCCTGGGGGACACCTGCACGGATGGGGCGGGGGGAGGAGAGCGCTCCTTCGATTTTGTAGCGAAAGGTGCGGTTTGACAGAAAGTCCCGTAAGATGAGGACGAGACGGTCAGGCACGCCGAGTTGGTACAGCTTATAGATTAAGCCGTTGTGCCAGACTTTGTCAAACGCCTTCGCTATATCGAAGTAAACTACGCCTGTGTACATACCACGCAGGAAGCCTGCGTGAATATGTTCAGTGATGCGTAGGATCTGTTGCGGACAGGAGTGTTGGGTACGGAACCCGAATTGTTCTGATGGGATAAGGCCCTTGTTCTCGGCGTAGGCTCTGAGACGCTTATATACAGTATGTTAACTAACAGAGGGCGTTCCCGTTAACCTGAAATAGTATAGCATACATACATGCTAAAAGAAATACTTCCATTCGAAAACAAAATGTTTTAAAAAATTTTCCAATATGAAAATATTCAATAAAAAATTTAAATTGACATGTAAAAGAAACACACTGTACACGCGAACTTGAAAGACGGCAACGTCGCAATTTATTTATACATGACGACTACTATTTTGATTTAAAACAGGAGGTTTCAAATTTATTTTCAATTATAATTTTTTTTATTCGGAATTTTTTTATGCTTATTTTTCTATGCTGATATTTTTATTTTAATCTATTAATGATATATATTAACGAGTTTAAGGGAACGCCCTCTGTTATTTAACATACTGTATAAGCCTCTCATAAATCTTACCGAGAACTTTGAGTAAGCTGATGGGACGGTAGCTGGTGGGTTCGGCTTTAGGCTTACCGGGCTTAGGAATGCCTATGACGGTGGCTTCTTTCCACGTTTGTGGGAAAATGTTATTTCCTAGTGCACCATTGAAGATGGTGGTCAAGAGGATGATCAGGTGGGCAGGGAAGAGGCGGATCACTCTGTTGGTGATGCCGTCAGAGCCGGGCGCTTTCCTGGGTTGAAGACCTTTGACGATGTCCTGCACTTCATCAGGGGTGATGGGGGGCAGGGGATCCTCAGGGTCGTCAACGGGTGGGAGGGAGGTTCTACGTTCGACTTCAGCGTCAACCTCAAGGAGATGAGCTTGGTCTACTGGTAGGAGGCTGGGGGAGCACTGGACTTCTAGGCAAGAGGCAAGGCATTCAGCCTTGTCATCGTCATCGAAGGCGATGGAATTGTCAGGGCGAACTAGGGGAGGCATGGTCACAACTTCATTGGATTTTAGTTTCCTCTGAAGGTTCCAGAAGGCTTGATGGGTGGGTTCTAACTCATCCAGGATCTTATCCCAGCCAGCCTCACGCCACTCCGATATACGTCTTTTTACAGTTCTCTGTAAATAGCGCATATGGGTTTTGTTAGCCGTGCAGGGGAAGTTGCTGTAGGCACGGACCGCCGCGTTCTTCTCGGTCAACAGTTCACGCAAGTCAGCAGGGAGTTTCCAGCGACAGTCTGCTGTCATTGTAACCTCCCTTGAACATTCGTTCAGGACTGACTGTACGTGATCCGTGAACGAGTCGATCGCAGCTATCGTGTCAGCGGTAGAGTCGAGGCGTGCAGGTATGGCGTCCAAGTGGGGGGATGTGGTGGATTTCAGCCGATCGCTTACTTTCCTCCAGTCCGTTACCACTTTCGTCTGGGGTGCTTGACCTGGGTCAGAGAGGCCAGTACGGGGAGCCAGTCGAATGATGACTGGGCGATGGTCAGACGATAGCTCTGATAGTGCTTCTATAGAGTCTAACCGTAGGTTGACGTTCTTTAGGAGCGCTACGTCGAGGACGTCTGACTCTGCGCCGGCGTCACGGCGCTATATACAATATGTAAAGAAAACCCTGTCCGACCCATAAGGATAATAAAGGTTAGGTAAACACTTGACCAAATATAATATAAAATGTTACATAATCATCATAGTAATAATACTAATGAATTTTGAAATAATCCTTTTTTCCCGGGAATTAATTCCAATTTCCCCGAAATTTGGTAATTTTTAAAAAAGTGACAACACCGGTATTATTATAAGAGAATAGCGACGCGACCACGTCACACGTGCCGCGTGCCCTGCCCCGCCCCGCCGCCCGCGGAAGGGGTTGTGTACCGCACATGTATTAAGTTACCTTTTTTTGCGAAATAATATTTATTTTTTTAGGGGGATTTTTTTTTAAGTTTAGCCTGTCTTTGTGGGCATTAGTAGAATCAGTTATCGATACTTAACAATACCTTCACGGATCGGACGGGGTTTTCTTTACATATTGTATAGGTCAGCTGATCGAACATTCCAGATTCGTCTAGACGTAATAATAATACCGCATAACTTCGAGGTCATTTAGTAAGTACCTACGGTAATTCCCGGAAACGGGTTTCTACAAATGCCATCCTAAGTCTAGCAATGCGTTTTTATTTTGTACCTTTAAAATGTCTAGATCTGGAAATATAGGGCTTAAAAGTTACACACTACATGTCACGCGATATTGAACCTTATGCCATCGACATTAGGTCCATTCGTAACAGTATGTTTATTGCAAAGTAATGTTATTTTTTTAATGGGAATAGCATAAAACTGTGTTCTTAACTTACCGTGAACTCGTGTCTGCCAGAGAAGCGCGCCGACTGCCTGTGATTGGGGAGCGGTTGGCGCCACGCCCTGCATGCACACATTCTTGTTATAAATAACGGCGCGCAATTTAAAATGGATACCCGTTTTAGGCTTACCCCCCCTTCACCCCTCCCCTACTTACCACATTGTACTGTAGGTATTTCAGAAAAATAAAGTACGTAGGTAGGTATACTTACCATTTTAAGTTTTTACGAGTATGTTCTAAAGGGAAATACAATTTAGATTTTCATTCATCAATTTAGAATTTAGATTCATGTTAACTTCATGATCAGCACTTGTAGGTAGTGCTACCCATGAGTCAGAGGTAAATGTGGAGGGTACACAGAGTGAAACAAGAAAGAGAATAGATTACACACTGCAATAGGATCACTGATAACTTACTTAATGGTACTTTTGTTTGTAGTTTACCGGGCCAGGTGTTCTACTTGACAGTTTTACGGTCAGAAATGTACTTATCTATTCCGTGGAAATATATGACCAGAAAGCCTTAATTGGTGGCAATATTATCTTCAACTGAGGCCATGTATCTTTTAGGCTGAGGCCGCACTACGGTTAAACCGCGGCAGTTTTTAATCGCGTAAATTTGTGCCCCTAGAAGACTAATGCAAGCGGCCGCACCTGCGGTTTTTTCCCGCGAGCATTTTGTAGCGAAAAAATCAGTCGCGGGAAAAATCCGCAGCGGTTTAACCGTAGTGCGGCCTAGGCCTTATAGTATTTAGCGGCTTCCTTTTGAACTATCTAATAAAAGAAAACTTTTCATAGATTTTATGTACGGACGACAGCAGGTCAAGCTACCCGAAACTTTCAAATATTCCCAATCAACGTTGAACGTTAACGCTTTAGAGATAAAGTTGAAAATCTAATAATGAAATCTGACAGATTGTAGTAGCTTGATGTGCTGTCGTCTGTTTGTACCTACAATGTTATTTTTTCTTTATACGAGACCTAAAAATAGTTTATTTAGAATAAGCAACTATTCAATGTAATATTATTCGGTATTTAATTAATAATTTCGGTGTAATAATTATCGATTCCATTAATTATTACACCGTTCTTCCCAAATATATTTAGAAATCTTTACAGTGTAGTTACCAAGCGGACAACACAGTTCTTCTTTCTTTCTCTTATGGCTTCGCACGGTTTGTGCATTGAGCCAAAGTCACGTAATGAATTATTTATGTCGAACAAGACGGCCGCGCGGACCGAACACGGAGGAAGATTTGGTTCAAAGCCATGATGTGGCCACTATGCTACAATATTTCACTGTTCTTTATGAATTATTCACTGAATGCACTTTTTACTACATAAATCACGCGTTTTTATTTAGTAAACGACACTATAAATAATTTAAAAGTCCAATGAAAAATGAGCGTGGCACTCATCTTAGCTTCCCGCCAAAAACTCCGACAACACATTTCACGGCAGATCATAGTGGTAGGTACTATTATACTATAATAGACGCGTGCGCACAGTGGGAGAGGCCCCCGCCTCTTTCTGCAGGGTTGCAATACGTTCTAAGTAAAGATAATTTAAAATTTCTAAGATGTTTTAAGTAAATTATACTACATTTTGTTTTGTCACTTACGCCTGAATTTACCAGTAAAGTACACAATAATATTTACATACACTTGACCGTTACGACAATCTAAAGCCTGCAAGTGTAATGGAAAATGTTAACACTAGTTAATTACAAACAGACAAACAGAAATATTATCAATAAACGCAAGACGCCGTGGCGCTGTTGCAGGCGCGTACGGTTGAACGATGCGGTGACCATATTTTTGTTGGGACAAGCAGGTAAGGTGAGAAGCTCATAACCTTGTGATTTTTTATGATATCTAAATGAAATTTTGTACATAGATTCTTTACTTATAAATACTGGACACGTGTTTCGGGTTTCGCATATACAAAAAATAACATTGTATATTGCCTGTCTTCGACTTTACCCAAGCAAAAGTTTTATTTTTAAATATAGTTAGGTATTCTCAACTAGAAATTTAATATTTCGATTCGTATGACAACATCAACTTCCGTCTGCACTTAAAACAGCTTAACATTGGTAGGTATCTATAAGATTAACAAAAAAAAAAATTAAACATTTTGACCACCCTTTTAATACTAAAAATAATAATTCTTAATTTCCAAATAATTGAACTAGGTATACATATGATAATAGGCCCTATTCTTTAATTCTAAATAGTTTCTTTAATTTCACTCTTATGGCTAATCCTAAAAGTGCGTAGTTTTTTTTGTACCATTCCTTATTGTAGTTCAGGTGCAGTTTCCAGTTTTTGTCCAGGAAAGCTTTGTAAAACACACTCATTTCATCCGCTGTGAGGTTTTGCTTATCTGCTGGTATATTATTCCTTACAAATTCCTCTCGTTCCTGTAATTAAAATAAACACCATTTAATAGAAATCACCATCATGCGATTTTTAGATAGTTCTAGTAATAGTTGTTTATTTTTTATAATCAGTATAAAAAATAAACAACTATATGAACTCACACAACCTATCATAAGCTAATTCTAGACACCTACATAGCTAATATTGCATTACATCATCATGGAGAGAAATGGCCTGTGTCGCAGCAGTGGGAAAAAAAAATTAAGCCCTTCCATGGAATAGCATCCTGGAAAATGTTGCGAATGCTTCCATAGTAAACTGCACCAAAAATCACCTGGACAGATTAAATATCTAAAAGCTGTTTGATACAAATGTATCACTCAATACCTGTTTTTGGGTCTAACCAAATAATAGTTATAATTACCTGCAGATATTTAGCAATTGCAGTTAACTACATCAATCATAGAGGCAGCTGAGGAAAGCAAGCTCTCAAATAGGTTATTAAACAATAAAATACCTGATAAAATTGGGAGTTATGTTTCTCCCAAAACTTCTGGTTCCATTCTTGAACGTCCGATCTCATTTTTCTGTATGTTCTTTCTAAATCAGTTTCGTTAGGCGGTATTCTAAATATGACCTTCCTTAGGTTCGACACAGGATCAGGGGGGCCCACCATGTCTGTGCTAATCCTTTCAGGATTCGGGGGTTGAATCGACTTCGATTCCTTCGTAGTACTTGTATTTCTTGTGACAATTATGAAGGGTTTATGTCTGTGCAGCTTTACAATTCTATTTGATAACATTTTTATTTTTTGGGTGCTTGATTACCACATTTTTTAAACACTTTAGAAGAGAAACAAACTGCTATAGTAGAGAACTACAGTAGCAGCTTTAGCAGCATAAATAGATTTTGTTAAAGTACTCTGTAATAATAGCAACCAAACGATCCGAGCTACAAAACCATTTTTATAACCAAAAAACATATGAATATGACCAATCAATGTTACAAACTGTCAAAATCAGCTGGCTCAACCCAGTCATCGACATATAGTAATGGACATGCCTTAGAGATGAGAATTGGGGCACTCAAAAAGAAAGAGAGGAAACGAAGTTTCGACAACTTTCGATAACTTTCGATCCAGCCGTCCCTTGCTGTCCTCTCTAGCGACGCCCTAAGGGTCCGTCCTGTTAATCTGCTCATTTTGATCAATTTTGTTCCATGATTGTGAGAATATGTTACATAATATTAGTAAAATTATGTATGACATCGATAGTATAACTCTTCATCTAGCTGCTAGCTTGACTACTTTTTTCAAGAAACTTCATAATTAGTAGTAAATCTACAATTTCCGATACTCTTTTTCTCAAATTTCACGTTCGAGTGAAGTTTGACCATAGTTTCTGAAGAAACTACAAGCGATTTTGCCTATAAAAAAGTACTATTCACATCAGCATATAACTATCTTGCTGCTAGCTTGACCGCTTTTTCGAGTTTATTTCATAATTCAGCCAAAAAAGAAGACAGAAATTAAGAAATTCAAGGGTAAACTGCAACCAAACAAGTATGTTTTTTCTATAATAAAGCAACTTTTTTTAAAAATTAAAAAATGCCTCATTAATTTTAAGCTATTTTTATAATAGAAACAAAAGTTTATTTTATAAAAAAATTTTTTTTTCATCATGAAAATCAATGTCAAAATCTACTATATTTACGAGCGCGCAAACGCAGCCGGCTCAGTGGTAACTCAGCTAGCGCAACGAGAGGACGTATCACTTTGTTTCGCAAGAGCTCGCGAGTTTTACGTAGGTTTATGTAAAAAATATACTGCGACTACCACAACTTGGTCCTTTAATTATTTTTCTTTCTTACTAATATTATATTAGTTGTGAATTATATTAGGATATTTACGACTTATCCCTTGGATTGCTTTAACTAATTTTTAACTGACTTTAAAAATGAAGGAGTATATTTTTTTGTGAGTTCGTAGATTTTTCCATCATTTGTGAACCAATTTAAAAATATCTTGGGTTTTTTAGTTTTCTATTAAAGTCAATTCACATAATACTTTTGTTATACCTAAACTAATTTTTTTTTAAGGGTCCGTCCTGTTAATCTGCTCATTATTATCAATTTTGTTCCATGATTGTGAGAATATGTTACATAATATTAGTAAAATTATGGATAGTACAACTCTTCATCTAGCTGCTAGCTTGACTACTTTTTTCAAGAAACTTCATAATTAGTAGTAAATCTACAATTTCCAATACTCTTTTTCTCAAATTTCACGTTCGAGTGAAGTTTGACCATAGTTTCTGAAGAAACTACAAGCGATTTTGCCTATAAAAAAGTACTATTCACATCAGCATATAACTATCTTGCTGCTAGCTTGACCACTTTTTCGAGTTTATTTCATAATTCAGCCAAAAAAGGAGTTTTTTCTATAATAAAGCAACTTTTTTTAAAAATTAAAAAATGCCTCATTAAATTTAAGGTATTTTTATAATAGAAACAAAAGTTTATTTTCTAAAAAAAATTTTTTTTCATCATGAAAATCAATGTCAAAATCTACTATATTTACGAGCGCGCTAACGCAGCCGGCTCAGTGTCGTCGCAGGATCGTCACGCGCGCAGGATCGTCACGCGCGCAGGATCGTCACGCGCGCAGGATCGTCACGCGCGCATCTATTGTTGTCACACGCTCGTATAAACTTTTTTTATTCTATCTACCGAACACCAACACGTTTTATAAAAAAAAAAATAGTGAAAGTGCTCAAAATAAGTGCAGTGGGAAACAGTCGCACGGACCCGTACACCAGCACCCGGCGTTATTAACGCCAGGGTCGCGACTACCGCGCGTTCCCAGCGGGATGCCCCAGCCGGGGATTCCGCCCAAACCCCCTCCCCGTGAACAACACCATAGCGGGGGGGATGAAAATATCAGACCCAGGCGAACTACGGTGGCACACCTGGCCTCACCTGCATCACCGTCACCGAAGACACCTGCGACCAAGCTCCGGACACCAGGAGCCCCGCAGACCACAACCCAGGCTGTGAAGTACCCGACGTCATCGAGTGCGGGTACTTTAAAAAATACAGCTCATCCGCAGAGCGGGCCTGTAAAGCGGACACCACCACCCTCACCGATGTCCTACGCATCCCCCCTCGCCCCTCGGAGCTCAGCACCAGCGTCACCGTCGTCGAAGTCGCTGGTTTCTCCCGGAACGAGCGAATCGGAGGCGTCGTCGGACGGGAGCAGCGACGACGACGACAACGACAACACCTACCAAGAGGTAAAAAATGCCATCATTCCCCGGACAACCCGAGCAAGCCTCGAACGCCGAGCACCCAGCGCGTCGCTACCGGACCTGTCCACAGCCGGGTGCAAAGAGGTAAGAACTTCGCTACCTAAAATCGCCCCCCCTGCCCGCGCAGCTCAACGCAGACAGCGCAGCCCGGACGAGCAGGAAGAAGCGCCGAAGCGACAGTGTAAAGGTGAGTCGCCCCTCAAGACCTTCTCGGAAGCGACGCGCAATCCTGTAGGAGCAACAGGCGCCGCATCCCCCCCTCCCTCAGCCCCTCCTGGCCGAGCGGAGGAAAAAAATAATCCGACGGTAGACGCAAAATCTACCGACGGAAAAGACAAAACGGGCGCTAAGAAAAAGTTGCGCTACCCTCCACTGGTGGTGGAGAAACTCCCGCAGTGGGCGCGCCATTTTCGCGTCCTTAAAGGAAAACTGGGGCGTGCCCCCAGTGCCAGACCTTTCGGGGAGGGGGTCAAATTCACCCCGCAGACGGACACCGAGTACCGTCTGATACAAAAGTATCTGACGGTACTTGAAAAAGAGGAAAACATCCACTGGTTTTCCTATTCGCTGCCAGCGGAGCGGAGCCACAAGGTGGCCATAAGGGGGCTGCCTGCGGACACGGCGCCGGCAGACATTGAGGAGGACCTACGCGCGCTGGGGTTCCAGCCGGAGTACGTTCGCGTCATCAAGGCGCGACAAGGACGACCCGGCTGTATTTTCCACGCCGTTCTGAAGAAGACACCGAACCTTCTGCCGGGCATCTATGAGGTAAGGGAGATCCTCTGCATGCCCGGTGTAAGGATCGAGGCGTGGCGTGGCAACAGGGGGCCTGCACAATGCCACAGATGTCAGCAGTTCAGGCACTCCTCTGAACAATGCCACAGACCGCTCGCTTGCGTCAGGTGCGGCGGGAGCCACGTGGCCAGAGAGTGCCCGCGGCCAAGGGAGGAGCCCGCCACCTGCATCAACTGCGGGGGGGCGCACCCCGCAAACCACACAAAATGCCCCGTAATGCGCAAGGAGGTGCGCAACAAGCGAGCGGGCACGGTCGCCATCACCGGCAACACGCGCCGGTCTAATGCGGCCGCAGAAAGGCCGTTACAGCCGACGCCATTAGGGGAAACCCAATCGGCGACTCTGATGGCGGCCGCCAACGACCCACCAGCGCGCAACGCGGCCACCACCTCCTCAGGACGGAGGAGGAAAGGACGCGGCGGCAAAAGAGGGAAGGCCAATACTACCAACGAAGCTGCTAACCCCGCCACTGTCAATGTGACAGTGAATGTCCCACAGAAGGGGGCGGGGCCTAAGCAAATAAGAAATGACGACCTCTCCCACCCGCCGACCAAAAGCTCACAACTTAATATGAGTCGGGTGGTCCGCGGCCCCGCTCCGAGCAGCTCCGCTCAGGAGTGGCGTAGCCGGCCGCCGCTACCACCAAAACAAACGAAGCAAAAAACCGCCTTGTCGGCGGGCGCACCCGGGGAAAGAAACCCCGGGTCTACAATAATAGAGGCCGCTCTCCGGGTCCTTCAGGACATCCTGCTGGCGCTCAGCAGGGGTCAGGACCCGGTGCCAGTTGTTCTCACCGGAATAACAGACCTGATAATGTTAAACAGACATGTCTAAGCCGGTGAGAATCCTTCATTGGAATGCCCGCGGCCTCAGGGAGAAGGTCGTGCTCCTCCGTCCTCTCCTGCAGGAACAGGACATCGACGTGGCGCTCATCAGCGAGAGGCTCCTGAGACCTGGGGACACGGTCAAGTTCCCAGGTTATCACGTCTACCAGAAGGATGGGCAATACAATGAGACCAACAGCCAGCGACACAGGATTTCCCAAGGCCTGGTGGTGCTGGTGAAGCGAAGAGTCGTCCACCAGGAGCTATCGCCCCCAACACTCAGCAGCATCTCAGCGCTGGGTGTGCAGCTGCATGTCGCCGGCAGGCACGTGTGTATGTACGCGGCATACAAGCAGCCACAGAAACCGCTCAACACAAGCGACATACACACGCTGCTAGCCTCACCACATCCTACCATCATCGCCGGCGACCTTAATTGTAAGCACCCGGCGTGGAACAGCGGAACCATTAACTAGGGGGGCCGACGACTCTTCGCCGACGCGGAGGCCAAAGGATACGACGTGTCCGGACCGGAGACGCCGACCCACTACCCAGACAACGTAGCACATACACCCGATGTGCTGGACATCGTCGTACACCAGGGCCTCACCTGCCAGATCGCGCAGGAGGTGCTGGACGACGAGCTGAAGTCCGACCACCAGCCAGTGCTCGTCCGCCTAACTGACCACACCACCAGAGTTGCCCATCCGGCGCCACGTCGACACACGGACTGGGACAAATTCAGGAAGGTAATGGAGGCCACCACGCCCACTCGGCCCGTCGCCGACGCCTTGGACGTGAACGAGTTGGCTGAGGGGCTCACCGCCTGCATCAAGAGCGCCTTGGAAGCGGCGACATGCACATCCACCGCGTCACAGGGGCGCTACCAGAAGCTCCCCGCACACATCGCCAACATGATCGCCGACAAGAGGCGTCTGCGCAGGCGGTGGCAACAAACAAGATGCCCCACCATTAAGAACCAGCTCAACCGTGTCGCGGACAAGGTTAAGGCCGAGCTACACGCGCACGTATCGGAGAGCTGGGAGTACATTATAGACTCGGCAGACGGCGACTGGGCGTCGGTACACCGGCTGTGCCGACGCCTAAAGAATACCCCAGCCCCGGTGCGCCCGCTACGCAACAGCGACGGGGCGCTACGCTACACGGCGGCCGACCGGGCCGAAATATTCGCCGAGCATCTGGAGCGTCAGTTCACGCCGAACCCGACAGACGCCCTGGACCATGTCGCAGCAGTGGAGCAACACCTTGGAGAGTACTTCAAGACGCCGGTAGCTCCAGATGAAGACCCCATATTCTTCTCCCCGGGCCAAGTACTGGGGGCAATAAGGCGCACCAAGCCCAGAAAGGCACCCGGTGCGGACGGAATCACAAACACCGCCCTCCGACACCTGCCACCGAAATCGGTGGCGGCAATAGCGCGCCTATATAACGGAATACTCCGCACCGGGACCTTCCCCAACTGCTGGAAGCAGGGGAAGGTGATCATGTTGCCCAAGCCCGGGAAGAACGTGTCAAAGCCGGAAAGCTACCGGCTGATCACGCTCCTCTCCACAACCTCCAAGGTGTTCGAGGCGCTCCTGCTGCAACACCTGCTGCCGCACACCACGCCCCGCCCGGAACAATTTGGTTTCCGGGCGGAACACAGTACGACGCTCCAGTTGTCGAGGGTACTGCACACACTCACCGCGGCCATGAACAAGAGGGAGTACGCCGCTGCAGTATTCCTCGACATGGAAAAGGCATTCGACCGGGTCTGGCACGCCGGCCTTATTTACAAGCTGACCAAGACCACCGCGCCTCGTCACTTAATACAGGTGGTCTCCTCCTTCCTGCAGGACAGAACATTCAAGGTTTCGGTGGAGAACGTGTCATCGAGCGCGCGCCCCATTGGAGCGGGCGTGCCGCAGGGAAGCTGCGTCTCGCCTGCGTTGTACTCGGTATACACCGACGACATCCCCGCCACGCACACTGCAACCCCCGCGCTGTACGCAGATGACGCCGCGTACATCACCACGTCGCTGTCGGCTGACCACGCGGCCATCAAAATGCAGCGCGTTCTGGACGACCTCCCCGACTGGCTCAGCAAGTGGAGACTGTCGGTGAACGCAGGTAAGACGCAGGCTATAATCGTCACGGCACGAGGCGGACATCATCCACCGAACCTTCAGCTCATGGGGACCGAGGTCGAGTGGACCAAGACCGCCAAATACCTGGGGGTCACACTCGACAGCCGGCTCACCATGGGCCCGCACGTCTGCGACACCGTCGCGCGGGTCAAGGTAAGCCGAAACCTTTTGCGCCCGGTGCTCTCGTCACGCCTCTCCACGCGAGTCAAGCTGGGGATCTACAAGACCTACGTGCGGCCGCAACTTACATACGCTGCCCCGGCTTGGCTCGCCCTCACGGCCGAGACACATAGGAAAAAGCTCCGGATGCAGCAGAACACCACGCTGCGTCAGATCGTCCAAGCTCCCCGGTACGTGAGGAACTCGGTCATTAGCAGGGACCTGCGAGTCGAGAGCATCGACGACTTCGTTATCCGCCTGGCGAAGGGGATGTTCTCGCGTGCCAGCACCTCCGAGCTCCATCACATCCAAGACATCGCGCCCTGGCACGCGAGGCCTCCCGATAAGAAGAGATACCCGCGCGACCTCATAGCAGACGTCGCGCTACCGGATTTGACACCCGGGTAGGTCACAAACACAAATACACGTGACCTACTCAGACAAGGATAGACACTATACATTCGCAACACGACGCCGCCGTGCGCATTTGCGGACTGTATTTATATAGACGCTATGCGCGCGACGAACACACATGCACTAATCCACATGCAGGTACACACTCAGAATACCGCACGAGCGGTGAATACACACCTACAAACCGCTCGTAACACACACTACCCCCCGCACCCTCGCAGCCTACCGTACATAGCTGGTTGAGCTGTTAGGGGGTCGGGGTAATCACCGCTGTAGCGGAGCGCCAACCAAAGCCGACGCCCGGTCGCTGATCGACTCTTGCTGGGCCTTCACGGGGGCAACCCGTGATCCAACCTGGTAGGGGTCTGATCGCACGGGCGTCGTGAAACACTTCAGGCGCTCCTACAGCCACACACAACAAAGCACACCGTCCACCGCCGGAGGGAAGGCACACCCTCGCGGCGTCGACTTAGGTGTGCGAAGACTGAAGAACAGCACCCCTAGGGTGCAACCCAATGACGGGTCTCCATTTTTGGAGGCCGAGAGACCGACTCCACGGTCATGGGGCCACTAAGGAGCCCCCAAACCGTCTCCTCGCGCCCCCAGCTCGGGGTCGCAGAGAGGACCACGAACGAGCCGGCTCAGTGGTAACTCGGCTAGCGCAAAGAGAGGACGTATCACTTTGTGTCGCAAGAGCTCGCGAGTTTTACGTAGGTTTATGTAAAAAATATACTGCGACTACCACAACTTGGTCCTTTAATTATTTTTCTTTCTTAGTAATATTATATTAGTTGTGAATTAATATTAGGATATTTACGACTTATCCCTTGGATTGCTTTAACTAATTTTTAACCGACTTTAAAAATGAAGGAGTATATTTTTTTTGAGTTCGTAGATTTTTCCATCATTTGTGAACCAATTTAAAAATATCTTGGGTTTTTTGGTTCTCTTTTAAAGTCAATTCACATAATGCTTTTGTTATACCTAAACTCATTTTTTTTTTAAGATAATGGGGCGAAACAAGGGAGCACATTACCAATGTATCAATAAAAGAAAGAGGAATAGAGAGGGAATGGCAAGAGCCAGACAAGTGCTTAAAGAACGTACTTTTAATCAACTGGATACCACTTCGTCATCTACTATGAGTGTCGAAGTTGATGTGG
>JADWQK010000273.1:0-18163 GCA_017933935.1 Sesamia nonagrioides
AGCACCCCAATCCACCTCGGAATTAACACCCATATCATATTAACATACATTTAAATTAGCGTCCGCCATCTTGGATTTCAAAAAGGGTGGCTTTTTTCGTAACAATCACCCCAATTATACTCAAAATTGATGCTCATATCAAATTATAAAACAAACAAATAAAGAAACAAACACGCGTTAGTCCTTAATGATAGATACCGAGCTACGAACATCGTTTTGTTCGCGGCTCGGGTGCCGCTTACCCGCGTTTCGTCCCTCACACCACGCACGATTGCTCTGTCTAGACGTCTTCGTTGGACGACTGTATGATTTTTAGACTGTGAAAATACTGCCTAAAATGGTGTTGTCACTTTTTTTAAAAATACCAAATTTTGGGGAAGTTAATATTAATTATTTCAAAATTCAGTAGTATTGTTACTATGATGATTATGTAAAATTTCATATTTTATTTGGTCATGTGTACCTTCCTTTTTTCTTTATGACTGTTGTGTCGCCACTCTGGGGATCGTCTTGAGGGCACGGTGGAGCATGCGGTGGAGGTCTGCCCGGCTTGGGTAGAGTACTGCCGTGTCCTCGTGGCGGCGATCTCTTGCATCCGGCCCTGGTTCAGGCCATGGTCCGGAGCGAGAGTGGTGCAGTGATGCTGGCAGAGGAGGTGGCGGAGCGCGTGAGGCACCGGGAATTCCAGATTCCCAGCGCCTTCACGCCTCTAGCTGCCGCAGGAGAAGCCCTGGTCGGGAGACAACATCGAGCTCCCGACCGCTGTAGGCGCGAGCTTGCGGGTAGGCGTGCGGGCAGTAAGGACTACGCTCGAGACAGTGCGTTGTGTTTCACGCGCGCCTCAAAGAGATGTCAGCATATATCGTGACGGGGTCCACGAACACCGATGCCTCCTGGGTCCGGGTTTTAGGGTTGGTTAAAAAAGAAACCATGGACCTGGCGCACAGACAGATGTAAAAACACCGGTGGGTTTCAATCAGTAAAAGTCTGACACGCCCTTCCGCTCCGCCCAGTGCGGGAGAGGTCATTTGATGATTTCCCATCCAGAACAAAAAAAAAAAAAGGAATTGAATCCCCCTCTGTACATTTCTTTGTGCAAAGGTATACATAAATACTGTTTGAATGTGACTTCATGGCGCAGACTAACTGGACGGAACTAAATTAATTATATTGAAATAGAAATTAAATAAATTCAAATTTAGTTAGTTTATGAACTTTTATATCGATGCTGCATAAACGATGCATCTGAATTAAACCGCTAAACATCACAATCATCCCCGATCCCGTATATACCGACCGTTTATTGTCTAGATTTACTACCGGCATTACGCTGATAAAGTCAGTCAGCCCGTTTTCGATTCGTGAGTTATGGATCGCTCCTTCTATCTAATAATACTCATTATTTACCAAAAAGTAATGCTTTGTTCACATATCTCGATTATTACCTTGGTTCTGAGTGTTCTGACGTTTTGTTGGGTAATTATATTGTGGAGTTTTCTGAGACTTAATTGAGGAAGTCTTCTCGGCACGTTTCCAAATAGCAATTATGCGGCTGAGTACTAAAAAGAAAAGGATTTTTCTATTTATTTAGTAAGTCATTTAGGAAGTTATTGAGCTACGGTATTTGATAGCTTTGTACGTTTATTTGGCAAAGGAACGGCCGTTTGAAGTACAACCGGTTTGTTCCACTTATAATGCTGGGGCTACATTAGCCGGCGAAAATTCATATCGCGTTTGCGCGCAAAACATCCGTTGTCGGACGTATTCGATGTTCCTGAGTACATTAGCGGGCGAAGATTTCTGAATCTTCGGCGAATATTCGTTGTTTAGTTGTGCGTCCGAGACGATGGAGGAAGCTGTGGCTTTGCATTATATGTCAGTAAATTATTATTTATTACATAGTGTACGAAATAAAAACAACGAAAAAAAAACGTCAGTCCCACTTCAAAGTCTGGACGATACTGAAGTGACGTAGGTGTGGCCACTCAAGCGAATATTGTCGCGACAAGTCCTTTGAAATGCGCCACTTTACCGACAGTGCCCCGTTGCTACATCGTCTGCGCACGAATACATTGCGTTGCAACGATATACCCGGCCACATACATCTCCGTAGCCCAAATATTCGCCGTAGCCCGCTAATGTAGCCCCAGCAAAATCGACACGAAAGTGACCGTGAAGACACGGTTGACGTAATAGCTTAGCGATTGACTGCTGCTGCGTGTTTTGGGTGCAAAATGTTTGTATGACCTACAGGTAGTTGTTCCGGGTCTGGCTATTTGTCATATTAGTCCGCATCTGACGTCTCGTTGCCATATTTATAATCGCGTCTAAACTGTCTATGGAGTAATTTAATTTGACAGGACTAAACTACACTATATTATACACACTACACTACACTAATTACACTATATTGTACACTATATTATATTATTTCATTAAGAAAAGGATAGAATGTTTCTTAATGAAATATAAAGAAAGAGGTGCACTGAAATGAAATGAAATGGTTTATTAAGCAAGTAGGATCACTGATCACTTTTACATGTCATGTTTTTTTTTTTTTTTTAACTAGATGAAGCCGGCATTTCCTAACTGACTACCTCTGAGAAGAAATAGCCGAAACAAACTCAGGGATCATCGTGTTTTCACAAGTCCAGACATTAAAAATGAAAATGTTTGCAATAATTTACCTTATAATTACGCATATTGCTTAATAACAATGCTTAACAGAGCGAGCAGCTCAGTCCCAAGCTTTTTGGTCTTCTAAATAATCTGTGATTTTATAATACGCCTTTTTGCAAAGTTTGGCCTTTATATGGTTCTTAAATCGTTTCATGGGTTAGTTTCGAATGTCCATGGGAAACTTGTTGTAAAAGTGTATACATTGACCCATGAACGAGTTGCCTACTCTGTGGAGACGAGTGTGATGTACAGCAAGATTGTGTTTGTTCCTGGTATTTATATTATGAATATCGCTTATTTTCTTTAAATTCGTGATATTTTTATGAACATACATAAGATTTTCAAATATATATTGTGAAGCTACAGTCACAATGTTCACCTCTTTGAACTCTTCTCTAAGAGAATCTCTAGGACCAAGGTTGTAAATGGCTCGAACAGCCCTCTTCTGTAAAACAAAGATGGTGTTGATGTCCGCACAAGTTCCCCAGAGAAGAATCCCATAAGTCATAAGACTATGAAAATAACTAAAATAAACAATTCTGGCTGTATCCACATCAGTTATCTGTCTAATTTTCTTAACAGCAAAGGCGGCAGAACTGAGTCTACCCGACAGCTTCTCACTAACATTAAAATCAGTTTAGTTTGTAAGCAAGAGTTTATGACAACCATTTAGTGACAAATGATAAATAAGTGCACCGTTATTCTATATTTTCATATAGATTTTTTGGCCAAGTATCAGTATCTTATAGGAAGCGACTGCTTACCTGACTTCCTCAATGGGTATAACATACAATACCCCTTACTATGACTGGTTGTTAGATTGTTAGGCGTTTGACTACCCATAACGATAGTCAAAATAATAAACCGCCGGAGCTAACGGCCGGGGCTAGTACCTAAGCATTGCGTGAACATCAAACCGCCATCTCTCCGGTTGCGGGCCAGCAGCAAGCAGTCGTCTTGCTGATGGCATTGATGGCAACAAGCTGCTATCAGTTACAATAGGTTTCGATTTGACAGTTCAACAACATTTATTGCGTTATTTACGTTGTTTAGTAGGAACATTTTTCGAAGATAAATAGTAATGGATTACCAAGGTCCTTCAAAATGTAACACACAGGCATTAGTTGTCTGGCATTTTTGCTGAACTGCACCTTTTTGGTGCAGCCACGAGGCACACATTGCTGCTATTTTTACATAGGGGTTTTTACTTTTTATTTGGTTTTTTATTTTGTTGTTACCTTATGTATGTGTATGTATTTTTTTTTTTCTTTTAACCCTTGGCGACATTTTTCAATGGGAATTTATAACGCTAACGCGGTGTGGTTATAAAGTCAGACAAGTCAAACCAGCAATTCACTAGTTATTCAATTTAGAGCATTAAATCGTGTAGTATAGTGTATATTATAATGGCACTGCTTCTCTTTTTCAAAAACTAGTTTTAAGTTAATTTTGAGGCACGTATTCACGTTTTACCTATCTACGGGCCGATCGCGGCAAGAGTAGCTTAACCTTGTTCGATTGAACTGCTATTTATCGACGGACTCCTCACAACAATTTCATTAGGCGGAACAAAGGGACTTAATCTTTGAGTTTCCGTGTCACTGAACAGATATTGCATTAACGCCTAAGTCGGCTTATGTATTCACTATTGTGCTTGCAGTATGGTATCGTGGAGTTAAGCTTTACTAGTATAGCCCTATCAGTGGTTATCCTTACCCGTGATTGCTTAAATCTAATCCATAAATGATAGAATAAGGATAATGATTCATGTTTTGCTAAATTTCGCTCCATCTCTGAAGCTTTTTCTTGGGTTAGCTGGTCTGTAAGAACGCCAGTCGCAGCTTCTCAAGGTCCTGGTGGTGGAATGGGGGGACAGGTTTTCGCATCCTACCGCCGACCCTTCCATTCCAGGATAGCGGACATTCATGAAGATTTTTCTTACTTCAAACAAAAGTTAGTCTGTAAATAAACTTACAATTTTAAGTAATTTACCTTGATGCTAATGCACAAAAAATATGAACACAAGTAGCACCAGCAGTATTCACCAGGTGAAGTGACAACCTATCTGACCTCTCACCTCCACAAGGGTTGTCCACAGGCTTGTAGCCTATTCACTCTATATAGATTGACACCCCCTAGGGTAACAATACCCCTTCGAAAGACTGGCTGTCAGACTTTTTTCAATTCTGATTCTCCATTAATAACTATGGGCAATTAAGCTGTTCTGATAGAAAAAAAAAAAAACGTTACCTGGCAAGAGTGTTTTTGTCGCGATTCAACCTTTCAAACATGGCTGTGTAAATTGGAAAGCCCCTGTAAAATAAAGGATGAGATATCTGCTAGCTAGAAATATCGGTCGATGGTAGTGACACCTATTTAGGTTCTGGATTTCTGCTGCTTTGTGGGACGGAAATGTATTGTTGTGTAAAGAAAATTCATACTCTTGGTTTTGATTAATATGAACTACATAGACACAGGCTAGGGTTAGACCTAATCAATCATAGTGGGAGTGTTTGTAGCAAACACAGAGTTAATTGATACCAGAAGTAATGATTTATTACATCGTGATCGCCTTTTGTTTTGTAGGCTAGGCGTAAAGGCACAAGAAAATGTGCTCTGTTAACAATTTTTATTATTTTTAGGGTTCCGTACCTCGAAAGGAAAAAACGGAACCCTTATAGGATCACTTTGTTGTCCGTCTGTCTGTCTGTCTGTCTGTCTGTCTGTCTGTCTGTCTGTCTGTCTGTCTGTCACCACCCTTTATCTCAAGAACGCGTGGATGTATCAAGCTGAAATTCACATGAAATACTCGGGTCTATTGTCCCTTTAAGCTGTGAAAATATCAAACTTCTACACCAAGCCAATCAAAAGATACAGCCGATTATGTCGATATTTTCAACAAATTTTCGACACTCGCAAAGGAATCAAAACCTACAGGATACTTCCCGTAAACTCAGAATCTTGAAAATTGGTATGAAGCATTGTCATATAATGCAAATATAGGAAAAATTGCGAAAATCATATTTTTTTAGTTATATAATATAATAAACATATTTTAATAAAATGGAACTTACTACCTTATTTCTCACGAACGAATAAAGTTATCAAATTGAAATTTATACCAAATACCCAGGTCTATTGTCCCTTTGAGCTGTGAAAATATCAAACTTCTAAGCCAAGCCAATCAAAAGATACAGCCGATATGTCGATATTTTCAACAAATTTTCGACACTCGCAAAGGAATCAAAACCTACAGGATACTTCCCGTAAACTCAGAATCTTGAAATTTGGCATCAAGGATTGTCATATAATGCAAATATAGGAAAAATTGCGAAAATCACATTTTTTTAGTTATATAATATAATAAACATATTTTAATAAAATGGAACTTACCACCTTATTTCTCACGAACGAATAAAGTTATCAAATTGAAATTTATACCAAATACCTAAGTCTATTGTCCCTTTAAGCTGTGAAAATATCAAACTTCTAAGCCAAGCCAATCAAAAGATACAGCCGATATGTCGATATTTTCAACAAATTTTCGACACTCACAAAGGAATCAAAACCTACAGGATACTTCCCGTAAACTCAGAATCTTGAAATTTGGCATGAAGGATTATCATATAATGCAAATATAGGAAAAATTGCGAAAATCACATTTTTTAGTTATATAATATAATAAACATATTTTAATAAAATGAAACTTACTACCTTATTTCTCACGAACTAATAAAGGTATCAAATTGAAATTTATATCAAATACCTAGGTCTGTTGTCCCTTTAAGCAGTGAAAAAATCAAACTTCTAAGTTAAAGCGATCAAAAGATACAGCAGTTTATACCGACACCTTAGACGAATTTCCGTCACACGCTAGGGAATCAAAACCTACAAGCAAAGACATTAAAATTATATTTACAATAGACAGGACATCACGAACAAAATCCTTAGCCAATACTTTTATCGACTTGGTTGAAAGTCGCTCAGTCTAGTCTGCGCGTCAGGACGTAATTTGTGTCCACCAAGAATAAACATTTTCTAAGGAAATATGCCATGTTGCGCTTTGTGTTACTGTACATCTCGTTATAGTAAAACGACTGGACCTAACTTCGGAATGTTTTTCTATGAATTATTTATATTTCGTCTGCAATTCAAATTTTAAAAAATCTTAGTTCTAGAAAATTTTCCATTATTGTAATAAGCGCCCTCTATTGTTGAGTAGTTTTACTATTTTCTTGTAGAGATGTAGTAATGTTGTTTATCGATTTAGTTATCGATAATACTTATTAAGATGAATACATTTTGTTGTATTTTATTGATATTTAAAATATAGCTAAATAAACTTAAAATATTACTATATTTCAAGTTTATTTATTATTAACTCTATTTAAACATAATCATATCATATTAATAAACAAAATTGAATTAACAATTACTATTCATTTATCTAGGTTTTTGTTATTTTTGGTTTCCGAATAAAATAATGTCGTAGGGAAAAAGTGGATACGATTTGTCCAGATAGACTGTAGAGAAGAAAATTGGCTTCCGTCTCATTCGGCGAAATTATGCTCAATGCATTTTAGAAGAGAAGTTATCTACTTTGGAAAGACTTGTCGATTAAATTTAAAAAAAAAAGAATCGGTACCTTGTATTAGAAATGAAATAGTAAGTTACTAATTTCATTACTTTTTTACTTAACCGTAAAAATTGGAATAAAATTTACGGGTTTTTGGATAAGTACATAGATTACATAACTTATTTATAATGAAATATATTCAGATATGTAGGTACGTATATGTAGTACAATGATTGCGAGCTACTTTGTGATTTTGAGGATTCCGTACCTAAAAGGTAAAACGAACCCTATTCATGAGACTTCTCTGTTCGTCTGTCCGTCTGTCACCAGGATGTATCTCATAAACCGTAATAGCGAGACAGTTGTAATTTCCAGAGATTGTGTTAGTATTTCTGTTGCCGCTATAACAACAAGTACTAAGAATAAAAATAATAAAATATTTAAGGGGGCTCCCATACAATAACCGTGATTTTTTTGCCGTTTTTAAAGATAATGGCGTACGAATCTTGTAAAGCCCAACCACCACCATTTCTGTCGTGATTTGGACAATTATCTACGTGACAAGAAGTTTTCTTCCCAGGAGGCAGTTCTGCTTTCACACAGTTTGTGCAGTCTAGATCCTCAGAGTTCTATCACAAAGGCATAAACGACCTTCCTATATAGGTATTGATTATAAATGAATTATTTAAAAATTAAAAAATAAGCAATTATTTACATTTTCAGTACTAATCGGCAATTTTAAACTTTAACGCCTATTATATTAAAAGAATTATATAAATAAGAAACTTGTAAACTTGAAATTACCCATAATTATTCTGTTTCCTAATTTTTTGTTTCAAGCTATCATAATGCGAAAAACATCGTCGTAGTAACTTCTTTGAATATTATCGATAACTTTATATCGAAATGATACAAACCCTACCACAGTTTTTTGCATTGCCATTTAAAAATATTTGCAAACAAACGTGTAAAAAGAATAATTTTGCTAAAAACGAAATGCAAACGAAAATTGCAAAACAAAATGCGCTTTATGGCCTAAAAGGTCTATTACACTCTAAAATCGCAATAAACTGAGCGTTAAAATAATTCGTAAGCATAAAACATCTAAAATGCCAATAGACGGTGTCACGGTAAATGAATAGTAGCGAATAAAATTCTAAAACAGGTTTTGTTTGTACAAGACAAGTTTCACTTAATTTATTTACTTTTCAATATTTATTTACCCGATTTGAACTATACTAGGGTATTAAATCGGATCTGGCAACATAGACCACACTGGCCACCTAACGGGCAATAGCTGAATATATTTTATATAAACTTATTTCATTTTTACTATTTGATGTCTCCAATTGTCGATCTAATTTTGCTATATTGTACTAGATGGCGGAACTGAACCATGGGATCACAGTTTTTCTATGCCATTTTGACACATGCCCTCTTATCTTAAATCTCTTTGCCTACAAGGTACTTCCCGTGAACTCAGAATCTTGAAATTTGGCACGAAGCAACGTTATATTATAGTACAGACAGATAAAGGAAAAATTGTGAAAATGATAAATTTGAATTTACATAAAATATTAAAATATTATTTTTGCTAACATGACATAAAATATTTTTTTAATAATTATAAACTTACTACCTACCCTTTTTCACATGAACGCGTAGAGATATTAAAGTTGAAATTCATATCAAACACTTCTTAAATCTAATTGCTTCTAAACTGTGAAAAATTCTAAATCAATGCTAGTATTATAAATGCGAAAATAACTCTGTCTGTTACGCTTTCCCGCCTAAACCTCTCAACCGATTTTGATGAAGTTTGGCACAGACAATCTTTAGACCCTGAGAAAGAACATAGGCTACCTTTTATCCTGGAAAAATTTGATGTTCCTGAGGGGAATTTAAACAGCGCGATATAACCGAAATCCACGCGGGCGAAGCCGCTGGCGGAAAGCTAGTACGTCATAAATTGTAAACCGCTACGTTTGTACGGCGGAACCCTCGGTGTGCGAGTCCGACTCGCATTTGGCCGGTTTTTTTTCTTGGTACAATCGATAATATAAACCTTTTTTTTAAATTATAAACTAGTACTTACCCGCGATCCCGCTTGATGGTAAGAAGTAATGCACGCGACATGCACGTGACATGTGACATGTGAAACGCCCTCTCATTATGCCTACGTTTTAGACTGCAGTTGAAACTCTCGCGAAGGGATGATATCTATATTCCTACAATGAGAATATTCTAAGCTGATTATGTATAGTACGTATCATCATCATCCCAGCGTTAATCCCAGTCGCATCCGAAGCTTTTTCAGCTTTGGAGTCTGGGGTCCGCTTTACCAGTCCAACTGCTGATATGGCTAAACTTCGACATTTTCCGTAAAGCGACTGCCGTCTGACCTCCACAACCCGAAGGCGACATCGAAGTATTGCAGTTAGACCAATTGTTGGACTTTTGAGGGCTCCAACAACCCGTAACGACCGCCACTAGATGTTCGTATGGCAACCGGGACCAACGGCTTAACGTGCTTTCCGAGGCACGACCAGACCAGTGCAAATATTCATATTCATGCATACAAATACTTGCACTGTGCGGGGATCGAACTCGCGCCACCTTGCGCAGCGGCCGCGTCCGCTACCGCTACGCCACGGAGGCTGTCACGATGTGATGTATAGTACGTATATATGAGTTTATAACTTATTGCATTGTTTTCTTGTTTCCCAGATAATGGCGAGTACAACGCGGCTGGCAACCGTTTACTTCCTGCTTACCCTTGCAGCCGCTTCTAGCGCTATAAAGTGCTGGAAGTGCGGACAGTACAGCGATGGAGTCGGCTCTATCACGCCGTGTAGCAACAGGACTTTAGTCAGACTCGAAGAATGTCCAAGCAACGCCAAATATTGTATTGTGAGTAAACTGTTCAACCATATTTGTAGGATTATAGTATTTTTTTATCTCAAAAGATCGGAAGACGTAACTTTGGAAAGCCACAAGATGTATTAACGACCTTGTCAAGTCTGCAAAAAATCATTGGGTGTGAAAAGTACAAAATCGGCCGATGTGAAGGTGCTCGAGGGAAGCTATGTCCAGCAGTGGACTTTGCTTAAATTACAATTTTTATCTCACGAAACGACATGTGTGGTTATGGAGTGTACAAACTCGCTCTGAATATTAAATAGTAGGATATTCATCGTGATCCACGCGGGCAAAGCCTTTGCCAAAAACTAGTTAAAGCATAAATCATACGGATAACGCGGGACTCCGGATAGTTATAAATGTCTGAAAACCGATCTTATTTTTATTTGTCACTTTGTGATGTATTTGTTAACCGACTTCAAAAAGGAGGAGGTTACTCAATTCGACCGTATATATGCTTTCTTTTTTTTTATGTTTGTTCGCGCGTAACTTCGTCGTTTATGAACCGATTTTGATAATTCCTTTTTTGTTGGAAAGAAGACATTCCCAAGGTGGTCCCATGATAAGGACATCAGGGTCTGATGATGGAAGACCAGAGAAATCAAGGGGAACTTTCAAAAATCATAGGGGCGATTAGTGCATTCCTTAGTATTTTCATTAAGTATTTAAAGCACTACAATTTGATAAAGGTCTGGAGTAGATCTGATGATGGAGCCGGAAGACAGTCGAAGGAACTCCTCAACAATTCACAGCAGCTACCTTGTGTTTGGGCTTGATTAATTTGTATTGATAAGAACTTTACACCTAGATGGGTTGTGAGTTTGTGACTGTCATAAGAGCTCTGATGATGAAGACAAAGGCCAGTTCCGGGAACTCCTCAACGGTTTGCAGTAGCTACTTTGTGTTTGGTTTTAATTCATTGATATTGATGAGAACTTTGCACCCATTGGGTTAAAATATTGGTCTGCAGTACCTAAATCTGATGATTAAGACCATAGGCAGTCGAGAGAATTCTTCAAAATTACGGGTAAAAATTAAAGTAAACAAAATTACGTCATTTCCCAACTATATTTGCGTCAGCTTCCAGTCTGACCGGATGTAACTGAATACATAGTACCTACTTTTCACAACTAAAAAGTGTAAAATAAAAACTTTTGTACAAAAAAACAACCGACTTCTAAAAACCACTACAAAGTGAATAACTAATTTCGGAAGTCGGTGTCAAAAACTAATACCTATACAAAAACCAAAGACACCGACTTTCGAAATTAGTTATTTTTCACTTTGTAGTGGTTTTTAGAAGTCGGTTGTTTTTTTGTAAAAAAGTTTTTTTTCTACTCAATATTATATTCTTCTATATCTATAGTTACTATATTTACAGTTCCTCTATATCCATAGTTCGTTTTAGTTTGCGTTTTGTGGCGGTCAGAGTCCAGTTCATAACGCTCTTCTTTTGAACACAAAAAACATCTTGGATAGATCAACGAAATTAAGGTCCGTATCACAGAACGTCACTCAAACTCAAGCTTTACTTAAGTCTCGTTTGAAGCGATTTGATTGATTGAAACTAGTTTTAAGTAATGCTTAAACAGAGATCAATGCTTGAGTTTCCTTCTGGAATACGGACCTAAGTATCGGCGCCCACTCTCTTGTTCATAAACTAAACTGATTTTAAGTACAATAACTACTACTACTACTACTACTACTTAATCTTTATATTCTTTTCTATTTCATTATCATAAAGACAGAACATCTATATTAGTGTAGTCTTGTCATAGCTTCCGGGGGATTAGTAAAGCTCGTTACGTCTCAAGGTCTCAGCTACCATTTGTAGATCTTAGACAGTTTTTCGGACGAATCGTTAAACAAATCTGACATCCGGTTGTACCGAGGGGAAGACCCGAACATGTTCGGGAAAAGGCCAGGTAGATCATGATCTGGGCAAGAACATTGCATTTATCGTAATTAAAAATCTGTTAGGCCAACATGATCCTTATCCAAATGGATTACGATATTAATTCAAATGGATTAGGATCATGATTCATTTGGATTAGGATATTTATAAATGTCTGAAAACCGATGTTAGGTATTTTTATTTGTCTCTCTTTGATGTAATTGTTCATTCTCAATTCTATACTTCCTCTATATCTATAGTGATAAGGCTAGGTAGATGATTATGATCTGGGCAAGATCATTGCGTTTATTGTAATTAATAATCTGTTAGGCCAACACGATTCTAATACATATGGTTTAATCTTGCCAATAATACGCGTAATATTACGCCAACATGATTCTAACAAATTTAATTTCTAACAGAATCAGATCTAACAGCTCAAATCTAACAGATCACAAATGTAATATTTGTTATAAGTACCTTCTGAAACATCACTACACAACAGTCAAATATTTAAAAAGATTAAAAAACACAGATGAATAAAAATAACAACTGAAAACAAAAACATGATTTAGCTAAAATGAATTGCGAGTGAGATTGCTCACGCCAAAGACGCTTTAATATAGTCAAAAAAGTTGCTCCTAAATCATAGCATCATCGAAACATAGTACAGGCAATTACGATCCCGGTATAAATTAAAATGGCTGTAATCAACCTCTTCGAGCCTCTCCCTTTGTGGCCGAAGCTCGCGAGAACCACTCAAATGCGAGAAACCTTCTTGAAAGTGTATTTGGGCAACGTTAATAGCACCCAACACTTCTATTAGGGCCAAGGCAAATAAGCAATTAGTATCGGCGATTTTTGATTGATAAGATGTTGTGTTGCGTTTTGGTGACCGCGTTTCATTTATTGAAATTACGTGATTGCTTTGACGCTGAAATGCATTTTTGCGTCTTCTGCATCTTGTTTTGGCGATTTTCTGCGTCTGACTATTGTATCAGAATAGTATTCTATCGCTGCGTTGAGTTTTCAAAAACCAACTCTGTCGCCGCGAACATAGGGAATAAAGTGATAATCTTCCTCGTTTATACAGAGTGGTGCGGACAATACGACAATAAATGAAAACACAGACCATGCTGGTTCGTAGGAATAATCCTGAACCATAGAAAAAAACCTAGCATCGAATATAAAAAAAATAAAATTTCAAACAAACTAAATCGCATAAAATTGCAAACGAAATACAACATCCTTAAATATATTGGTTCAACGACCTCCGATCAGCGGGCGACAGCGCGTTCCTGTATCGACTTGCTTTTTGGCGCCATTATTATTAAAGTTTAGTACCGCTGGATGCGGCGGTCATCAACCTGTAAGCGCTTCTTTATCAATATGTACGTCATGTAGAAAATGTGAAAAATTAAAAATAATTTCCTGTAACTAAACTAATGGTGCGTGTGTTGATGTGTATAACTCTCCGTAGAATTTCTCAATCTCACCCAAAAACTCGGGCTTGGAAGTGACGATCCTACCATCCCCAGTCTTCAGCTTCGCAAGTAGGCTCTGTCCAACAAACAAATCTCGTGCGAACACTTTGGAGCCTTTGTTCCGCTCGATAGCCTCTTTAATCCTCAGTTTGTATTAAATTATTTTTTTTTTTTTTTACATATTATAAACCAGCGCTTGACCGCAATCCTGCCTGATGGTAAGCAGTGACGCAATCGTTGATGGTAAAGCGCACTAGTTTATTAAGAGCCTATTCACTCTAGCCTTGAAGACACTCAAATTGTAGTCCGACGGAAACACCGCCGCTGGCAAATTGTTCCAGTCCCTCGATGTACGCGGTATAAAGGAGGAGGCGAAACGCTTCGTCCGGATCGTAGTGGTGTTAATAACGTAAGGGTGGAAACCAGCCGTACGACGGGTCGTCCGCTGGTGGAACGGAGATGGGGGAATTAAATCATGCAATTCCCTCGCACACTCCCCGAAATGCATCCTATAGAACACCGTAAGGCTGGCTGCTCTACGCCTGTGCTCTAGGCTTTGGAGACCAACTCGAGTTAGATCAGGGTGACCAATCAGCCTCTTTGCACGTCTCTCCACTGAATCCAAAGTGGCCAGGTGACACTTAGCAGCACCAGCCCAAATCTGGCTGCAGTACTCCACACACGAACGGACCTGTGCTTTGTATAACATTAGAAGCTGCCCAGGTGTGAAGTACTGCCGGACCTTTTTTTTTTTTTTTTTTGTTAGTTATAAACTAGTGCTTGACTGCAATCCCGCCTGATGGTAAGCAATGATGCAATCGTTGATGGTAAAGCACACTAGCTTATTAAGCCTATTCACTCAAAAAAACTGAGCGAATAGGAAGGAAGACGGCAGTTGAGCGAGGTGATGCAATGTTTAACCCAACAACACGACCAACAATGCTGCGCCAGAGGATGATCTGGAGACCCTCCACGACCAAACTCCCGACACAACAACTTTAGGCACATCGTACCCGGCACACATCGCAACAGAACTGCTCAGACCCGTCCTCCGTACGGCGTCACCAGACATCATGCCGGAACACGACGAATCGCTTGGCGGCAAGGTTTTGTCTGGTGGGTGGTGACTTATTCCGGCGGCTGATGTTGTTGCCTACCACCGAGAAATACCTTTGCGACAACGCCAAGTTTCCTGGCAGCCACCTTGGCCTTGGATCCAATGAACCGCCCAAAGTTGAGGTTCGAGGAAATCTCAACTCCCAAAAGCTGAAGGCGGTCGGAACACTCCAAGGACACATTTCGAAAAGTAGGAGTCAAGGTGAACGGGCTCCTTTTGGCGGTGAAAAGACACGCCTGTGTTTTGGCGGCATTGAATGCTACAAGATTGGCATTGCCCCATACGGAGACTGCCTGCAGTGCAACACTCGTTCGCTCAACCATGGCCTCTCTTTCGGACCGGATTGATTCCCTACTAGCCCGAGCATCCGGCAGGTACCTCTCTACAACTGTGCTGTCATCTGCATACCCATAGATACCGGGCATCAGCAGATCGTTAATATGCAGCAGGAACAGAGTTGCAGAGAGAACAGACCCCTGAGGAACACCGGCATTAGTTGACATGGGCTCAGAAGAGCATCCGTCGATAACAACTCGGAGGGACCGTTCAGTCAGGAAGACTTTTACCCAGCCAGTCAGGCTAGGAGAAATGCCGTACGCTGGAAGCTTACTCAAAAGGCCAGCGTGCCATACCTGGTCGAAGGCCTTCGAGACATCAAGGGAGACAGCAATCGCTTCCCCATTCTTCTCGAGGGCCTCGCCCCACAAGTGAGTGGTCATACACTAGTAGTAGTAGTAGTTTATTGTCGTATTGTCAGCACCACTCTGTATAAAGAGACTCAAACAGTAGTAGTTTGAGTCTCTTTCATCTTCACACGATCAATCAATCCGAATTTTTACGTCATGATTCATATATACATTTACCTATTAATATTCCATTATGTATTCGGATGACAGTCGCTTACAACAAGCGATTAAATCGTTGCTTAAAGTAGCTCGTCTGTCTTTAAGGATTTCGTATGTTTGCAGAAATTATCTCTATCTCCGTTTCATTGCCAGGTTGTATATAAACTATGTATAATTTTGCCTGAAGCTATTTTGGTGTATTATATTTAGGTTTAGATTACGGTATAGTATTTGTGTTTGCCGTCATTTATGTGATAGCTTGTATTGTCTGAAGCGTGACTGATGTAGAACAGGAAATATTGAACATTAGCTGCCTCCCGCGGTTTGACCCGTATAAAGGAAGAAAGAAAAAAAGAAAACTTGCTTATAAACCACCAGTGTGCTAAATTTCGTCCATAGTCGTTTAGAAGTTTTAGAATAAAAAAGTAAGAAACATACATACATGCAATTAACCTTCACATTTATAATATTAGTAGGATTTTACACATGAATGTACGACTATAGTTTTTTTTTTTTTTAATTATTAGGTAGTGGTTGATCGCAATGCCTCCTGATGGTAAGTAGTGATGCAGTTGTTGATGGTAAAGCTCGCTAGTTTATTGAGAGCCTATTCACTCTAGCCTTAAAGACACTTAAATTGTAGTCAGTAAAGGGACTGTTACTACTGTGTACAATCGTGGCGCAGTCGTGCCTCGGAAAGCACGTTAAGCCGTTGGTCCCGGTTGCCATACGAACATCTAGTGGCAGTCGTTACGGGTTGTTGGAGCCCTTAAAAATCCAATAATTGGTCTAACTGTAATGCTCCGATGTCGCCTTCGGGTTATGGAGGTCAGACGGCAGTCGCTTCACGGAAAATGTCGAAGTTTAGCCATATCAGCAGTGGGACTGGTAAAGCGGACCCCAGACTCTAAAGCTGAAAAGGCTTCGGATGCGACTGGGATTAACACTGGGATGATGATGATGAGTAACAGTCCCTCGATGTACGCGGTAAAAAAGACGAGGCGAAACGCAACGTCCGGGTCGTAGTGATAAACTTAAGAGTGGATACTCACCATACGACGGGTCATCCGATAATGGGAAATTAAGTCATGCAATTCCCTAGCACACTCTCCAAAATGCACCCTATAGAACACCGACAGGCTGGCTACGTTTCGCCTGTGCTCCAGGCTTTGGAGACCGTTTTGAACCAAATCTGGGTCATCAATTAGCCTCATCGCAGGCATGCGAAACCAAATCCAAAATTGCTACGTGGCATTTTAAGAAGTAGTATTGGGTAATCTGAATGTCGTGGTGGCCTAGTGGTTAAAACACCAGCCTCTCAAGTATGAGTGCGCGGGTTCGATTCCAGGTCAGGCAAGTACCAATGTAACTTGTCTAAAGTTATATGTACTTTCTAAGTATATCTTGGACACCTGACTGAAGGTGAAGGAACACATCTTGAGGAAATCTGGACTTTATAAGTCTGAAATCGCCAACCCGCATTGAGCAAGCGTGGTAATTACGCTCAATCCTTTTCTGTATGAGAGGAGACCTGTACCCAGCAGTGGGACGATAAAAGGTTGATGATGATGATTGGGTAATCAACAGCTGCTTAAACTTTTCTCAACTATGGTAAGGTAGGCATCAAATCTAATCGTATAAAGCTGATCACTAGTATATTTCATGTAAAGACAGCTTATCAGACCTCAACAACCCTTTCACTCAATAACACGATGGGTAAGGTAAGCCTTGTCTTTAGACATTCGGGTTTCTGATTATCCGTAATGAATCTCAAAGATCTACAACCAACTGTCTCGAACAACTGATTCGCGTGTTTTGTGAAGCATGGAGGGGTCTCGGCAGATAATGGATGGTTGAACATTCACTGACCGATCTCAACAAGCTTTGGTTAATCTTATAGATCGACTCAGGGCGTTGTTATAATTTATTCTACAAAAAATGGAAGACAAAAACCATATAATCTAAGATTTTAAGAAGTAGAAGTAAGAGAATTAGAAGTAGTAGTAGTTTTAGAAAGTAATTTTATAAGAGTTTTTAGTAATACTCACCAACAACTTTAATAGCCTTTTTTAATCTATGTTATCTTTCATTGGTTTTATGAGATAAAAATATGTTTGTGTTGGAAATATGGATACAGTACATGATAATAGAGTGAAATTGGTTAAGCCACATTTTGCTAGTAGGCGTGTAAAAATTACAAAAACAAGTGCGTGTCGGACTCACACACAAAGGGTTCCGTACCATTGATTTATTAAATTAAAGGATTTAAGTTATTTGTATGAAAGATTACGAGGTAATAAGCGGTTTACGATTTACGAGGTATTAAAAAAACTACTTAGTTACTAGATCTTGTTCAAAACAATTTTCGTTGGTAGTTTTTATAGTAATGTACATCATATGTTTTTTTTTTTTTAGATTTTTCATTATCTTATTTTAGAAGTTAGAGGGGTCCAACTTTTTTCCACTTTGGAAGCGTCTGTAACGCAAATAATTCGGTTTAGAAAAAAAATATTTTAGAAACCTCGACATAATTTCTGAAGACCTATCCATAGATACTCCACACGTATGTGTTTGATGAAAAAAAATTAGAGTTTCAGTTCTAAGTATGGGGAGCACCCAATATTTATTATTATTTTTTTATTTTTTGCA
>JADWQK010001218.1:0-25103 GCA_017933935.1 Sesamia nonagrioides
TAAAGAACAATGGGCAAATATGTGTCACAAAATGGTCATCGCTCAGCTTAATGCTAAGATCCCATAGGAAAAAGGGTCGCAGCCCTGGATTCCAGTGAAAGCCAGCAATGACGTGATGACGTTAACTAGGGCAGTATCATCAACATCTCAACGTTAATGCCAGTCGCATCCGTTGCTTTCAGCCTTGGAGTCTGGGGTCTGCTTTACCAGTCTAACTGCTGATTTTGGCTAAACTTCGATATTTTCCATGAAGCGACTGCCGTCTGACTTCTACAACCCAAAGGCGATATCTAAGCATTGCAGTTAGACCAATTGTTGGACTTTTGAAGGCTCCAACAACCCGTAACGACTGCCACTAGATGTTCAGTATGGCAACCGGGACCAACGGCTTACGTGCTTTTCGAGGCACGACTGCATCTCAGTGCAATGGCCCATGCATGTTAAATATTGCACTGTGCGGGATCGAACCCGCGCACAGTGTGAGATTTCGGCAATCTAGGGGAATTTTATTAGATATTCCAACTTTGTGATTTTTTTCACTAACCCTGGTATTCAAGCAGCTAAATATCCCAGTCGAAAAGAAACGTGGCTTACTTGCACTTTACTCAATCGCAATATGGGTATAATGGATCTTAAAACTTGTATAGACAAACACGCGCTCGGATTTCCGCGACAGCCGTCCACCCTAAGGCATGTTTATACGATTGCTGTGTCGCAGTATCTCGGCTAAGTGGTCAGTGCTGTTTTTCTACAATATTGCCCATATCTACAGGTAAGATCCTGCATTTTAATTTAAATATTTGCTAAATAATTAGATAGAAAACATTTGTTTAAAAAAATGGTGTTGTCTTTATTGATAAAAAGTAGGTTTTGGTTTTTAAGAAGAGTTTTAATTATGTGTTCCAAAGTGTTCCACCCTAAAACTTGATTCTATCTGTAGCTTATTTATTATACTAGTCAAAATATTAAAAAAAACTTGCGCATGTTTGCGCGATTACGTTAAATCGTATTTTTTCAGAAAATGGCACACATGTTTACATGGCGAGCATTATTCGATGTGTGGGCCCAACCTCATTCAAACAAGTTGGAGGTTTGAATGAGGTTAATTCTTTAAAGTTTTCTGCGAGTTTCCCTGGCTGCATTAGAAGCCAATAGTCTTTTTTATATTTGACGGCAACACTTATCAAAAGTATGTACGTACTAAAAACAATGTTTTTTTTGAACAATAAACAACATGCAAAACGTTTAAAACCTCTTATTGTTTATTTAAACGTTTATCCTGATTATAAATATATAAATATCAATTAGAATCGACTAAATGCCATTTTATTTTCTTCAGTGAATAAAGTTCCCCTAGATTGCCGAAATCTCACACTGTGCCGCGCCTCTTGCGCAACGGCCGCATTCGCTACCGCTACGCCACGGAGGCTGTCTACTAACTACTACTGTCTGTTAACTAGGGCAGTATATGGTTAGTATATAGAAGACAGCAATCAAAATAAGAAATGCAATAAGTATACATTACAAAAAGATAATATATTATAAACAAATATATGGTTACAGAGCTATCAATTTAACCTTTCCATTCAGAAATATATTATGTATGTAGTGAGTAAATACAAACAACTTATATAATAAAAATGGCGAACTTCACAATACCTTTCCAAATTTCCATTGTGTCAGAAAATAAGTGAAGTGAAAGTAAAACTGTCCAAATAACTGATATCAGAAAATCCCTCTCCTGTCGGTAAAAATACGATACTACTTTATTCAAAAAACTCTGTTCGTGGTCACAGCTTCAGATAAAGCCGTCAACGGAGACTTTATTAAGTTAGGGAGAAGATTTATTCGGGCCCTTTTTGCTAGAGTTATCCATACCATAAATCCCATTTTGCCTCAGCTAAGCGCTTTATCGGGCGGCCATTCTGCACGCAAATCAAATTAAAGGCCGATTAGACGACTCTTTGCTACGATGCATGACCTAGATACGGAATAATAGGGACAAGACATCAATATATAGGACGTGATTTAAATCTAAACACGAAGACTGACGGTGTGTTATCTTTGGCTATTTCGATATTCCATTTTAGATTTTATACAATAATAGACATAAAGGTCAAAGTAGTATCCGAGGAATCGACAAGACCATACATTGTTGCCAAACTATACAATTTATCTTAATATTTCATAGCCTTTTGTTTTGTTACAGTTTAGTAGGATAATGGCCCCGATTGTCTTGTTCATAAACTAAACTTAGTTTAAGTTCAATGCATCTTTTTCTATCTACTTCATTAAGAAAAGGACAGAAGACAAAATTTTGTCTAGTCCTGTCAAATTAAGTTACTTCATAGCCAGTTTAGACGCCATTAAAAACATGGCGACTAAAAATACGTCCATTTACGTCAGGAGCAAGAGAATCGACAAAAATGGTTTTATACGACAAAGAAAACTACAATTATTTGTAATGTTTTGTTTAATAAATAAATAGTTTCATTTAAAATACGTTGGATCTTTAAATATAACAACTAAATGTACCCAAATATAATATATAAGGTTTTTTTTGGAGGAATGAGGTATTTGCTCGCTCTATTCGATGACACGAAAACTAAAAGGGGATCTCTAAATTTCAGTAAAGGTAAAACACTTATTTCTTCCACAGCTTTGATAATTCTGTTACACTTGGCTATGCCTGTACACTGACTTTTAATTTTTTTTTACCGACAATTCACTCCACAATGTTTTTTTAACATAAAATTGAAAAAAAAAGTTTTTTTTTAATACTATATTTTATAAATTATTGAAAATACGTATGTTCCAATTTTAAAATCTTTCGCCATGTTATTGCGAACTAATTAAAATTATCGTGTTACATTGAAAAATGGATCATCTCCGAGAACATTTTTACATTATGATTTTTATATTTCCAATCGCCTGAAACCAGACGAAACATACGATAGACTTCAAATATTATTTATGCATAAAAGGCCTTTCAAGGCAACCGTGCATCGTTGGTATAACGAATTCAAGCGCGGTCGACTTACTTTGGGTATGAAGAAAAAAGTCGGCCTTTGTTGACTGTTACGAAAGAAAACGTTGTAGCAGTGAAAAATTCAATCCAAGACAATAGGAGAGTTACATATCAAAAAATTCACCACACCCCGGATTGGATCAGGAATCGTTCGCGTGAAGAGGACATTCACAATGAGTGCCGCCACAATTTTTGTCCAGAAGATTTTGATAGCAAGCTTTTTCAATTTTACTAGCTATTTGTGATCAATTCCTTACGGAATCTAAGAATCATCAACGCCAAATGCTACAATGCGTACATTGCCAAATGCTTGTCAGAAGTTTTCTCTGTTATGAGCAAAATGTGGTCAAGCAGATAGCTCCGTCGGCTACTGTTTCGTAAAACGTGAGACGTCCTGAACAGAACACTGGTCAAACTCAGGACTTCTTTCAGCCCTGAACTAGCACAGCTTGACTTACTTTTTTATTTGAAAAAAAAAAAAAAACAGTTCAAAGGGGAAAACGCGCCCGCGCACACCATACTCAAAACGTGAGACGTCCTGGACAGCACGCTCGTCAAACTCCTTGGTGGCCTTCTAACAGTCCTGACCTAGCACCGCGTGACTTCTTCTTTATTAAAAAAAAAAAAACAGTTTAAAGGGATACAATTTTCGTCGGCGGAAGATGCAATGTCAGCGTTTGAGGAGGCTGTAAACGTGGCTGAAATTGTATAGAGGCTGGTGATTGGCTTTAAAATCTTTTTAAAATGCTCTGTACTTTGAAAACTTTTTATAGTTATAAACTAGTGCTTGACCGCAATCCCGTCTGGTGGTAAGCAATGATGCAATCGTTAATGGTAAAGCGCACTAGTTTATTAAGAGCTTATTCACCCAAAAAACTGAGTGAATAGGAAGAAAGACGGCAGATGAGGCGATGCAATGTTAAACCCAACGACACGACCAACAATGCACCAGAGGGAGATTGATCTGGAGATCCTCCACGACCAAACTCCCGACACAACGACATTTGGCGCATCCTACAACTGCTCAGACCCGTCCTCCGCATGGCTTCACCAGATATCATGGTGGAACACGACGGATCGCTTGGCGGCAAGACTTTGTCTGGTGGGTGGTAACTTCTGCCGGCAGCCGGTGTTATGGCCTACCACTGAGAAACATTTAATCAAAAAAAAATCTTCATTGATAGAAAACATTGTGATTAAATTCGGTCAGCTATACATAAACGTTGAAAACAAAAGTAATGTAGGACGAATACATATTTATATACAGCCAAGTGTAACTGACACATTATCCTGTCTTTACAAGGATTTATGTCATAACAAATTACTCATTTATTCAGTCACAATATTGTTGTTGTAATTATACAAGTTTATCTAGTAAATTAATAGCTGCAAGATACAGTCGTGGAATCTTTTTGAGATCTTTCCCTCATTAACGAACGTTTTAATAAAACCGGTAATAGACTTTCTGTTCTAAATACATAAATACATAACACTATTTATAATAAATACATAAATGGAAGATGGATAATAAATTATAAAAATGTTTATTTAAATTTAACATACGAATATGTTAAATAATAAAATATGATCCAGTTCTTCTATAGAAAATTTAAACTATATACATATAATAAGAAACAAGGTAAGGAAAGGTAAGTTTTTAATAATACATATTCTTCATTCATTAGCATTTTGAATAGAAAATGCAAAATCATTTTTTTTTCTCATTGTATTTCGACGCTCACTTTTACTTGACTTCCAATTATTTGTAAAGTTTTTTAAAACCTAATAAATAGTTAATAGTTAATCATTTACAAAGAATATATAGTTAATCATTTAAATAATAAATAGTTAATCATTTAAAAAGAAATTTGTAAAATTTTATGGATTATACATAAATTGCTCTATAGAATATGTATACTGCAATATAAAACAAGTGCCTACACACTAAGGTCACTAAGGTATGTGTATACAAAGTAAATAGAGATTATTAATGAAAGGTTAAAATAATGTAACAAACCTTTTTGAGGCTTAATTTGGACGGAGTTAGGTAACGGAATAACAAAACAACTAAGCCCCCTTCAGGTTAAAAACACAAGTCGTATACATTTCCACTTTAACTCTAAGCGTATGTACCAAAAATCCTTTCCGGACTAAATCCGCACAGTTCGCGTGTTCGAATAGCGCCATTTCGATATAGCGCTCTCTAAAAGCTTCACGTGCATTTAGGAAGAATTATCGCTTCTGTACGTAAGCTTGTCAACTCCGCGTGCAAAGGGTTAGGACCCCTTGCACACGAGCACACACTTTACAATCACATTGTCCTGGTGACCGCACTGATTGTGCACAGAGGAAAATTTGCACTAGATATCACATAATGTTCACATCGCAAATTATCGATTTTGCTGTTGACGTCACTCCACGTGGCCGTTTGTACTAACGTTTTCGTTTCACTGATAAGTCTTAATTCTCTTCTCGTGTTCACCAAGTGTCCGGGCAATATTCAATTATTTGTGACACAGTACATGGATTTAGGCAACACTCGTTTGCAATCTGCCTCTTCAGTCTTCCTATGTGTAACAGAGCGGCTCTCTTCCCCCTCACTTTCGAAAGTCTGTCAGGCGGTACATCTCTAATCAGCATATTTCCAGAACAAAGCTGGAAAATCAATCTTGACAATTTTCTACTGCACATATCCTTAAACATCGTGTCCATAGTAAGGGCATTATCCAGATCCGCTTCATTTCCCACAACAGTTGCCGCGAACAAAAATACAATATAAATCACCATATAAAGTTTTACGTTTCGAGGAATCATTTTGAGCGGAGCTTAGGTCGTATCTGCTGACTGGCGAGGAAGAAACTGGCGCTTCCGTCTAGAGTATCATATAGTCGATGTCTCTGAATAAATAGATTTGATAACCTGTGTCAACGGTGACAAGAGAACATACACAAGTTCAAAACAACAAGTCGGAGGGCCCTCGATGTCAAGACAAGTCGTAACAATTTGTTATTTATAGAATATAGATAACGAGTTGTATTTAGAAATTCGTGGTTCGTACAACGGACCCTGTTTGTTTGCGGGTAGATTTGTCTGTGTACTTAATTTGGAATCGAGAGATGGAGTAAACATAAATAGTAATGCTTACTCTTCTTGGTTTGATAAACTGTCAGTTCGTTAGTTAAATGAGCATCTGTTGTCCGAGATTTTTAAATTTTAGCTTCCAGACTATTTTAGTTGGAGGCTAGAGGTGAAGACTCGTTAACGCCTTTGACATTTTAATCAAATTTAAATACTACGGTATTAAGCTGAGCTAATTGTCAGAGTTCGTCATGTAATTTGACAAAATTTTATCCAACCTAGAGACGGACTGTAAATAATCTAATGGGAAGATTAATGTTAGCTAGACTACTACTAAAAAACTTTTGCGCTACGCTTTTGTTGATGAAGTAGTTTCCATGTCTTTACTTTACTCAGTTCTTAGAGAATTTTAAATATATCGTGAATTCGTGATATCCCACTATTATTGCAATCTCAGGACGCCTATCTAAAAATGTCAACTGTTCTTATTTAAGTACTTTCGTTTTGCTTTGCTATCAATATATTAATGTCCAGTTGATTTATAAAGAAAAACTAAAACTATACACAAAATTGAATAAATAATCATAATAGTGGTAGAAAAAATATTCAGAGGCTTTATAAAATAGGATTAGTTAATCTGTACTAAAATGGTGATTTTTTTTTCAGAGTAAGTTCGGCACGTTAAAAGGTGCAGTGGCAGTCTTCAAAATCTAAAAATAGTCACTATGGAATCTAAATAGACGGAGCCGCGTCATAAATATACATTCATCCCCTGTCTAGACTTGTCGAGATAACAATATATTATTATCCAATATTGAGCACAAACGGGACCCTTTATAATTAGTAGATAATTACAAATGAAGGACATACAAGAATAGTTTGAGAGTTGATACGTAGTGGAATGCGTCTCTAAATTTATGTAACTTTCCATTGTCCTAATCATAACATTGTTATTTTTTTATTTATGATAGCTTATTCAATATTTAGACGGCAAACTTCTTTTCATAAGTAAAAATCAAAAGTATCCATGTTTAACGGGAGGGTCATGTCCTCTGCTGAAAGAGCCAGCACCCACGGTTTCAACGGATATCCTGACTGACAGCATGTAGCATCCACACGAACCTATTTATCACCCTCAGTCTCATGAGCGACCCCGGCACAGCTATCTACATTTTCGGTCGGACAGCAAAAAGAGCTTTTAATTCTTCTTCTGGTCGATCTCAGATGCAACCCGGCACTGTAAGATATATAACGCACTACAACCCAGGGACATCTCCGTAGTGCGTAGACAGTTCCGACTCACCGTAAATTATGCAACCACCGTTTCCGACTCACTAGAACCTCAGCTGGCCTGGCAACTCTCGCAAGATACAAGACTCAGCTTACTATTGATCTCCGGTCTCCGGAGGGAACTGATGTAGCGATATTTACAAAGCCACATGTGAAATTACGGCTCATAGTAACGTTATTCTGCATTGCGAAAACAGAGTTTACAGCGCAATTGGCATACGTACAACATGGCGACATCAATCGTTGCCCGCTAGACACAACATCCGTCGTCGATCCTCTCTTTTCTATGGAGGAGGAGAAAACGTTAAACCCTGTTCCTCAAACCTCTCTAATTATTTAAAGTGTTGTTGGCCGTACTGTGAAACTTAAATAAAATCGAGCCCGGATTTGAGAGCCGTTGATGAAACGAGGCTCGTCCCATGAGGAATTTGAAGCTTATGTAGGTAAGTATAACTAGAAAAATGTGAGTGTAATATAGAACCCTTCGAGGCGAACAGGTGTGATCTTATGCAGTTAGATGCATGTCAGAAAAGCCCAGTGAAAAAGATTCCCAGTTCGAAAATAGAATAAAGAAATTAGCATAAAATTACCTATTCTGAACAAAACAACTTTTCCCCTGTTTGCGTTAAACATTTTTCCTTGTTTACGATAAAAATAAACTGTCGTAGTAATATTTATAGCAGAATAAAAATATTTTTATCTTCACTTACAGTTTATATTGTTTATAAACAATAAGTAAAGATAAAAATATTTTTGTGTAGAATTCGTATCTTTTTCTAGTATTGGAAAAAATGGTCGACTGAGACAGTTGCAGTAGTTCTCACGGATATAGTAATCACCTTATGGCAACTGTCCCACCACCAGCGATTAACGAGAAGCGGGTAGAGCTAGGAACCAAAAACGAGTGTGTGACGATGACGAGCGATTACTTGCTGGTAGGCATGTGTCCCAGAAATCAGCAGTGGTAATAGAAGGTTGCTTGTTACCCAGGCGGGCGCTTTATTGTCTGTGTTTCATTTCAAAATACAAAATTTATTGTTTGGTACAGATAAAATATCAGTTCTTTATAGATGATCACTGTAACATACCTATAAGGTATATTGGGCTCGCCATAGCATCATGGCATCCTCATCTTCCGCCTGACGCAGGTCCTCACTAGACCCGGCTGTTTCAGGAGGTTCCTGTTCCGGATAAGGCAGAAGGAAACGCCTGGGTGTCATCACTGTGAGGATAGCCCTGAGGATACGGTGGAGCATAAGGTGGAGGTCTACCCGGATTGTGCGGTGCACCTTAATGTTCACGTGGCGGCGATCTCTCGCGTCCAGCCCCGATCCAGGCCATGGTCCGGTGCGAGAGTGCAGGCCTGCAGTGCATGGCAGGCCGTCAACTTCTTCTACGAAGCAGTGATGGTGGCAAAGGAGGAGGCGAAGCACGTGAGGGAGTGGGAATCTTAGCTCCCTCACGCCTCTAGCCGCCCTGGTCGAGAGACAACATTGAACTACAGGCCACCATAGGCGCGAGCCTATGAGCGGTGAGCAGCGGGTAGCTAACCGCGATAAGGGCCATACCTTTTTTTTTTTTGACGCTGGGGGAATGCCTTTACGCACCGTACCCCGAAGGGCGTGTGTGGGACTCGCCCAGCCGAAGCCGGGAATACCCACTAAACCCACAGCGACACTCCGGCATCGCCATACTGGCGGGGGAGTGGGAAACTAGCGCAGCCTGAGCTACCTCTCCCCCGCCGGCGAAACCCGCCTAGTAAGGCGGGCCCTCAATTGCCCCTCCTGGGGAGGGGCCGTGGCTCCCGCGTGATGAGCGATGTAAGGCGGGCGTTGGCCTCACGCCCGCCGCTCACCTCAGGGAGGGAGAAAGCGGGCGAAATCCCGCCTTCTCCTCCCCCTACGCCGCCTGCGGAGCGCCGGAGCGAGGGGATCCTCCTCCCGCTCGCGCTCCGCTGCCTCCTTCTGCGAGATCACGACCTCGCAGAAGGAGGCCATCGCCACCCAAGCTTCCTCGCTCCCCGCCATCTCTCTGACGATGGCGGGCAGCGAGAGGTCCTCTCCAACCGCCGTGACAAGATCGCGGCGCGGCACGGCCCACGACGGGCACACCGCGAGGGTGTGTTCCGCCGTGTCCTCCGCCGCGCCACAACCATGGCACGACGGTGTCTCCTCTCGTCCTATCCGGTGCAGGTACCTGCCGAAGCAGCCGTGACCGGAGAGCACCTGCACCAGACGGAAGGAGAGGAATCCATGACGCCTGTCGAGCCAGTCCTTCAGGACCGGCCCGACATTCCGTCATTTGACATTTGTGACAAATTGTGACCTTAATTTTTGTAAACGCACCCTCGATACAAGAGTAATTCTTAGAGAACAGATTAGCAGAGGACATCAGACACTTTCCATACCTACATTATGGGTAAAAAAAAAAAATGTGTGGCCCGACCAAGAATTATTTCCATTATTAAGACCTTTAAAAAAATTATTACTTAACCCTGTAGCTGCATATTCTGAGCAGTTATGGCACTTTCCATATCTAGTTGGTCCAAAAAATTGCGAGGTCAAACCTAGAATTATTTCCAATATCTAGACTATATTATATCTTAAAAATATATGAATTAACCATGAAGCCAGTTAATCTGAGTAGTTATTAGTTAAGAAAAATATCAAAAGTCGTAAGTCCTCAACCTGACAAAATCTGAATTGTGCTCGTCTTCTGTTGTACCTGTATTTTTTTTTTTAATAATTATAATATAATGCTTGACTGCAGTCTCAACCAAACTCCTGACACAACAACATTTGGCGTACCGTACCCGGCACACATCGCAACACACTGCTCAGACCCGTCCTCCGTACGGCTTCACCAGACATCATGCCGGAACACGACGAATCGCTTGGCGGCAAGACCTTTGTCTGGTGGGTGGTAACTTCTGCCGGCAGCCGATGTTATGGCCTACTTCCATCTAACTCCTATCTTTCAACATTTAAGGTTTTATTTCAGGTCTGACCGCGCAATTACTTTTTTTTTTTTGACAAACAATGTATGGAAAGTACCATAACTACTCAGAATATGCAACTACAGGGTTAAGTCATACATTTTTAAAGGTCTTAATAAGGCCTAAGTAGATTGGAAATAATCCTAGGTTTGACCGCGCATTTTATTTTTTTTGGACCAGAATGCCTGATGTCCTTTAGATTACACTAGCTTTCTGCCCGCGACTTCGCCCGCGTGGAGTTTGGTTGTATCACGCTTTTAGATTTCGGGAACATTAAATTTTTCCGGGATGTGCTAAAATTCTATGTTTTTTTCCTCAGGGTCTATAGATTGTCTGTGGCAAATTTCATCAAAATCGGTTGAGAGGTTTAAGCGGGAAAGCGTAACAGACAGACAGATAGAGTTACTTTCGCATTTATTATATTAGTATGGATTGGTAATCTTGTTATTTGATTTAAACAAGTTTTTGTAACACTCCCTGTGTTAAAACCTGTCGAATCCCCAACCCCTAATGTGAGGTACAAATAAATCTTCTGCACCCCTTACATTTTTGATGAAACGATAATAAAATTATGCGTCACATTTATTTATGATCCACAAATATGTATAGTGGGTTTTGAGCTTAAGCCTATATTTAATCTGTTTTTTTTTTTTTCGGGGAGAACTCCTAAGGCATAACCGAAGCGTAGTGGTTCTGTTTTCAAGAAAAGGTAGACAAATCTTACTGAAGAACTACAGACACATTTCGCTATTGAGTCATGTCTACAAGCTGTTTTCAAGAGTGATCAGGTCAGGCGAGTGGTCAGGTCAGGCATCAGGTTAGACTAGATGCCGAAACTAATATAGTTGGAAAAAGCTAGTTAGATAGAAAACAATGATCCCAAAAAACCGATTTAAGTGAAAACAAAAAAATATTTCAACACAGACGCATTACTTAAACAATAAAGGTATAAAATACATAATATAATCTGTATAGTGTCGCGAATGTCGCAAATGTCACGAATGTTGGCATCCCTTGATGTAAAGCGGCAATATATTCACCCCGACACACGTGCACCTCTTAGATAAACGGTATACGATATGTATGACGGGACGACGGATGGCTAGCTGTTATAGGGTAGAGGTAGTGGGCGGGGTGGAAATCAAGGAAATATCGTGTCGTTTTGATTAGTGATGTTGGTGTTTTGGTGGTGAAGATGCGAGAGAAAAAGACCTCTTATTTCATTGGAAGGAAGTTTCTCAAAGAAAGAACTTCTCGTTACGTACAGCAGTGCGATTATTCAACCATATCGCGGTAAAAACTAAGATGAAGGGAGAATAGACTAAACTATCATTCCCAACGTAACAGACAGACAGACAGACAGACAGAGTTACTTTCGCATTTATAATATTAGTATGGATAGACGCGCCGCACACGTGTATCCGGTGGCGGCCACTCGATACAGTAGTGTCCGCGACTCGCCACTAGTGGTCACTACATGCCACACAAAACGCCGACACCCGCCACTGTCGCATTGTTGCACCCTCCGCGTAGTTAATCGTCCGACGTTCTACTTATCGGACGCATCATGGAGCACGACGTCTCAATGGAAACTTTCCGAGTCAGAATCCATCTTTAGAATGCGCAGCAACGAGCGGGTTATAAAATGTGGCGGCTTCCAGACACCGGTGGCTGTCGCTCGCTTCTGACACTTTTAGAAATGTGGCGGTAGCGCGCGACAGACACCGGTGTGGTTGGTGGCCCATTTGCGTCGAGCCTCAACTTTTCGCAGTTACGGAACCGATCGTCTCATGTTTATCGTCAACGAAATTTTACTATACACGTTCCAACCGGCAATGCACCCTGATTTCAAAACTCACTTTGAATCTTTTTTTAAGAAAATCCATAGTTAAGCATTACTAAGCATGCATTTTATTGTAGCTTAGCTGCTCACCATTTTACATAAGAAATAAGAATGCTATGTAATAATCCTGGTTAAAAACAATCTGTGTAGCTAGTAGCAATTTTTAACAGGGGTAAAATAGTAAATTGTCCTGAGGGGTCTGTTCTCTCTGCAACTTTATTCCTCCTGCATATTAATAATCTGCTAATGCCCGCTGATGCTATCTATGGGTATGCAGATGACCTGATCATAAAGGCGGAAACTCACCGTACGACGGGTCGTCCATCATGAAACGGATTTGGGGGAATTAAGTTCTACAATTCCCTCGCATACTCTCGAAAATGCAACTTATAGAACACCGACAAGCTCGCTACTCTTTGCCCGTCCAGGCTTTGGGGAGCGTTTTGAACTAAATCTGGGTAGCTAATTAGCCTCTTCGCACGCCTCTCCATCGAATCCAAAGTTGGCAGGTGGCATTTTGTAGCAACAGTCCAAATGTAGCTGCAGGTCTCAACACACGAACAAATCTGTGCTTTGTATAACATTAGAAGCTGTCCTAGTATGAAGTGCCACCGGATATTTACAATAACGCCAAGTTTCCTGGCAGCTACCTTGGCTTTCAGTTAGCTTGGAGTCAATGAACCGCCCAGAAGCTGAAGCGGGTTGTGGATATCTGTAGGGTATATCTTCTATCTTTTTTGTAATAAAATAGAAAAAGATTGACTAAACTTAAATTTGGTTCGTTAATAAGATAATTGGCGCAAATATTAATTATACGGAAAACTTTAGAATTATCTTGTAGAAATGGCTTGGTATATAGATTACTTAATTAGTTCTTGAGAAATACTGATGAAGCAAAACAGCTAGGAAAACAGTCACGTGTGTATTTTTGTTGACAACTTATTCTCACGGATTCACCTTTCGAACATGCCGTCCGTTCATTTTCATAATTTTAGCACGAATTCGCCCTCTTCTGAGTATAGGTCGCTCTTTTCTTCAGACATACTTCCCGGATCTGTGTGTCTCCCATCCAGGTGTTTCCCCCGTCTTTTAGAGAACCCTGGTTTCTTTGGCTAAACTTTTGCCGCCACTAACTAATAACTTTACTCCATCGATCATCTCTTTGTCTATATAGATGTCCTACCTCCACATGAGGCGCATCCTACTGGCCTCGATGTCATAGACTTTCGGGCGGCTTTTTAGCGTCTGTAGCTTGGGGTTCTAAACTTGTGGTTCTCTTTGAAAATATTTAATACGTCAAAGCAAGTATCAAATTATATTTTTTGGACAGTTAAATTACATTTATTCTTAGTTAAGTAAATGAAACTATTTAATCTTATGTCCAGATGTGAAACAGGGTACGCCCGTAACTCGGTCTAAACTAAGGACTTCGTGGTAAGGATTTGGACCCTTAAATATGGGCATCTCCAAAACAGCACCAATACGACTACTGCATTTGTACTGTCTTATATAATTCCCTTTTGGCGGTCGAAGTATCAGCAATCTTAGCAGCATACGAAGTGTAATTGAAATCACTAATTACCTAAAAAGAGTTCATTGTATTGAAGCTTAGAGTTCATAATAACGAACATGTTTTTTTATGGAATCGACCATTAGTTAATCGCATTATTGTCGCGTTAAGTTAATGCGGAAATAAATGTATGCAGCCAACAGCAATTTTTTTGGCATTTCGTTCTTTATTTTGGATTCATGTTAAAAGATGTATAAAAAACATTTACTTTCATAGAGTGTAATTACTTAAGATTTCACATAAAACAGTACAAAGACACATTTCGTCGTGTTACGATGCTATGGTAATGTTTAATTTAGGGAGTAAGGTGTGATGTAATATTAATAACATACAAGTTAAACATTTTTTTTTGTCTATGATATGAACGTAAAACACAAAATGCAGGTTAAAACTTATAACACAGATATTACATAAATACGGACCTTCGGACTTCATAATATTAAGTTATTATGATGATATTTGTAGCTAGACGTAGATATTTTATTATACACGAGCGGGATTCCACTTGTTTACAATTCGGAATATGAGATTCATTGCTAACCTTTGCTCTATGTCATGATAACCATCTAAAATTTTGTAAGGAACACGCAATTATGAATCAAAAGTTTCTAAAGTTGTAAGGGCTAGTATCGGCAACCCGTAGTCCCGGTGGGTCGACCCACTACCGGGTCCATGGGTAATTTTAATTACCCGTCTTTAGGATGTATTTTGGAGAGTGTGTACGAAATTACGTGAATTATTTCCGCCATTATCGTTCCATAATCGCACGGATCCAATAATAACAGAATATTACGTGCCACATCAAAAGAGATCAGATTAAAAAAAGAGTCATATTTATGCTGTGGACATTATGAGTAGGAATTTTATCAAAATATGTTCTGTATAATAGTGCGTTCAGTTTACGTGTCTACTGTTTTTATACGACGCCGCGACGATGCAAAATGATGCACATCTTTGGAGCGCAGGCTGCGGCTCACCTCTAACACTAACCTGAGCGTATTTTACCTTACATTACAGACTTGATTGTGAGTATGTTAACCATTGTTAAATGATATACTTAATATACAATATGTAAAGAAAACCCTGTCCGATCCGTGAAGGTATTGTTAGGTATCGATAACTGATTCTACTAATGCCTACAAAGCCGGGCTAATCTTAAAAAAAAAAACCGCCTAAAAAAATAAATATTATTTTGCAAAAAGAGGTACGGTACGGTGCGGTAGGGATTACATGCGCGGGCGAAAGAGGGCAGGGCACGCGGCACGCGGTCGCATCGCTATTCGCTCATTATAATACCGTCAAAAATGGTGTCGTCACTTTTTAAAAAGATACCAAATTTTGGGGAAGTTGGAATAAATTCGCGGAAAAAAAGGTTATTTCAAAAATCATTAGTATTGTTACTATGAGCATTATGTAAAATTTCATATTTTATTTAGTCATGTGTGTTACCTAACCTTTATTATCCTTATGGATCGGACGGGGTATTCTTTACATATTGTATGTATAATGACAAAGAAATAAATGGTTCAGAGGCAGGCGTGTTATTAGCACTTTTCATCATTTCTATATAGTCGTAATTATAATTTAATTTTATTTTGACTTGTCTTGGTTTTATTTAAATTTATGTTTAATGGGCATTATTAACCTGAACTAAATGATTCTATTATTATTACGACTAATATCGGGCTAGTTCTATTCTAGCCCAGTTCTGCAACCTAATTGCGTAACACACTATTTTCTCAATCTGAATCATTTTGAAGCATATCGCTAATCCATTGCTCCATATGTTTGAAAAAAGTGTCGGCTCAATAACGTAAGCAACGCAATGAGCGTTGTTGTACTGTTAAAATGAAACTTATTACTTCTGAGAGTGTTTTACGCAATCACTCCACAGGTTGTGATCAATTTTTCTGTTGTTTGTCAAAATATGAAGATTTGACCAAGATTATGTGTGGACTTTAAAAGAGACTATGACCTCTGAGTTTGTTATGGCCTTTCATTCCAGAGTAATTAGGAAAATCCAAACTAATCTAGTTAAAAAAAAATACCTGTAAAAAAAACTTGTAAAAGTTACAACACTTTTACATGTAGGTACAGACAAAAAACAAATCATTTATAATGACGTTAGATACAAAAATTGTTAAAATGTTGCATTATTTTAGTCGATTATTTTAAATAAATCTGTGCTGAAAGGATAATTTCGATTATTTTTTAATTCGTGACAAATTGCCGGATAACTAACGTTTATAAATAAAGAAGAGTTTATAATGCTATTTTTTTTTTAAATAAAGATTTATGAATCTAATCGGTGTTGGCGAGATTGTTACTAATAAGACTGCAATTATATATGATATGTTCTTTTGTAGCTATTTGGAAAATGCAAATACAATTGTTATTCAAATAGTCAATCAATTATTACAAAGTGTGTTGAAGATATCTCAACCTGTGTCATAGGTCATTATCATTGGTAAATCGGCCTCAGTTATATTAGGGGGACGTTTCACTAAGTCAGTTACAATCAGAAAATTATTATAAAACAAAAATATCATAATTTTATCAGCTGTCAGTGAATTGATTCGCGTGACAACATCTTACTTATTTTGCTAAGATATCAGCTATCTGCCAGGGAAAGTCCATTTAATCTCGGGCAAGCCGTTTCGGAGACTACACAAAACATACAGATAGAGATTTTTTTTTAAATAGGGTTTTGATATAACTAGTTACTGTAATAGTCAATGTTATCTTTTAGATGTAGACTGTGGGTAGGTAAAATAATAAATAACAGACTGGTTAATGCCTTTAGTTAGTAATATCACTAACCAAAATAAAATGTTGACAGACGACATCGTTAGGCACCTTTTATATTGAAAATATACAAATAGTAGTCATACTATTTGTACATTTACATTTTACATGTACTTAAGTTTTACATTTACATGTACATTTTATTTGTCAAAAGCAGACCCTTCTTAAAGCGAACTAATCTAAATCTAATTAAATGCTAAATGAAGACACGAATTTTTTTACATATATGGGCCTAAATCTTTTGGCATGGTACAATCCCTAGCTGAAAGAGTTCTGAAGGTTTTTTATTCACCAAACGAGGTGCATTGATATCTATTGTCGAGAAAATGTACTCTGAACAAACTCGGTTAGCGTCTAAATTATCCAGGGTTCGTAAAAATCCATTACTTATAATTAATGTCATTTTGATATTATCCGAAATTTATCGGATATTTAGATAAAATACGATTATAATTCTGTAAGTGGTAATATGAATTTTGAAATATCTTTAATTTTAAAATTATTTGTTGGGTTTGTTGTGATTACTGTGGAAGCTTGTAAATAGCTTGTCGTCAGTAACCTCCCTACTATTTGATAGCTGTAAACCACCCAAATACAGAAATAACGAAATGTTAATTTTTATTGAAAATATTCAGTCTTATTTAATCAATTACCTGAACTTGGTTGTTGTTTCGTGAATTCGGACACCTATATTGTAGTTAGATTGCAATCTTGGGATAATGCAGTTGCAATAATACTTAGTCTGCAATTAAAAATGCAGTTTTTGTTCAATTGTTACTAGAGTAAATTATAATGAATCTGCTAAATGTTTTGATTGATATATATAATAAAATACAAACGTTTTCACATTCAACTCCGGAAATATAATTTAAGAGTTGATAAATAGTATTACTTACATTTGTTAAAGAGTTTCTCTGTACCTACTGTAGTAAAATCAAAATTAGAAGTCATGTGTTCAAATTAGGCTGTGAATAAGCATTCTCTGAGCATTAATATCACATAAGAGAGTCCCACAATATGCGCGCCCTTTTCTTAAAGATGTGTCATTGGTTACATATCACAATTAATTTTATTTAATAACTGGTAATTCATGCGGATATCACCTGTGTGGATAATAACCAGTTTGGGTCACAAATGCAGGTTATCAGTCAATATTACCAACTAGTTAATTATGATTTAATTAACATGAGTCACAATGTAAATAATTATATTTAACACGTGTCAATCTCATAAAAATAAGGCAACAAAACAATACGTAAATGGATGAGGATGTTACTCTTGCAAAATCTCCCGAAAGGATTTAAATGGCATTTAGCCTACAGATCGTCTTATTACAAAACAAAATGTAATTTTAGTTCTAGCCTAAACATTTGAGTTAGTATTTGAATTTCGAACTTAATTCAGATAAAAGCAAAATTCTCAATATAAAAGTAACAACTTAATAGCGAAATGAACTGTCATGTGTATCTATTTATAAACATGACAGTTCATTTCGCTATTAAGTTGTTACTTTTTACCCGACTACGGCAAAGCAAAAGGAGGGTTATGATTTTGACAGGCTATGTATGTATGTATGTATGTATGTATGTATGTATGTATGTATGTATGTATGTATGCATGTATGTATGTATGTATGTTCATCTGTTCCCTCGTAACTTCTAAACTACTTATTCGAATTCGATAAATGACATATCATTAGAAGCGTCTTAATTGTCTGCTGGTTATAGGCTATATGGAGTTTCACAAAATCTAACGTGGCGCCCTCTAGCGGACAAAATATACAGAGTAAAAAAATAAAGTTAAGATAAATATGCCGTGTTTGGTATCATTTGAAAGGGCTTAACTTGTAAATTTTGAATATATATATATTACTAGCATTTGCTTGTGACTTTACCTGTATTCATCGGCTGATTGCATATAATTCACATCTTTTCGTTCATAGATAGCTTCTTTACTACTTATCAGAATAAGACCACTGCCGAACCATTAGAAGGGCCTTGATATTCTGTTGGTTATGAGCTTTAGAGCTTGTCACCAAATTTAGTATTACGCCCTCTAGCGGACAAAAAGTTCTATGTTAATACAAAATTAAAATAAATATACCGTATTTGGTATCATCTAAAAGAGCTTCACGAGTACTTTATGTTTGGACATAATCCCTAGTAATGCTTCGTAGAAATTTGAATGTGAACCAGGGTTTGGTAAACGGAGCGATGGGAGTGGTGAAGGCCTTCGAATGGCCTGCTCTTCGGCGCGATCAGTTGGAACAGGAGAACAGCCAAGCGCTGTTCTCATACAATTTGACGACGCATCCATAAAAGCAGATACTAACGGACTTATCAAAATCGAGCCTTGCCTCACTGAATTTGACGGCTTGAGGGGTTCTGGGCAAATTCAGCGTAAAATGCTCCCGCTGATTCTTTCTTGGGGTTGTACTGTACATAAATTAGAAGGTTGTACTCTAGATAAAAAGTTACAGATCTAGGAAAGTCATTGTTTGCTAAAGGACAGGCCTATGTCGCTCTCAGTAGAGTTAAAACCATAGAGGGATTATTTATAAGTGCCTTGGATCATAATAAATTACTTAAAAATCCACATGACAGTCGATCGTTAGCAGAATTAGATAGATTAAGAAATCTTCCCAGGTCCTCTTAATATAAGTTTTTTTTTTTTAATAAATATAAACTAGCGCTTGACTGCAATCCCGCCTGATGGTAAGCAGTGACGGAAATCCTTGATGCCTGCGCACTAGTTTATTAAGCCTATTCACTTAAAAAACTTAGGAATAGCAAGGATGACGGCAGTTGAGCCAGGTGATGCAATGTTAAATCCAAGACCAACACGACCAACCATGCTGCGCCAGAGGGAGATTGATCTGGAGACTCACCAAACTCCCGACACAACAACATTTGGCGCATCGTACTCGCCACACAACGCAACACAAAGTGCTCAGACGCGTCCTCTGTACGGCTTTACCAGACATCATGCTGGAACACGACGAATCGCTTGGCGGCAAGACTTTGTCTGGTGGGTGGTAACTTCTGCCGGCAGCCGATGTTATGGCCTACCACCGTTAGAAAAACATCCTATCTATTTATACTAACGGCCTCATCCACTAATTCATGACCCATTCGGTGCCATCGACGCAAATGTGCGTCGCTACTACGAAAAACCGGGAGCTTCATGCGGGAAAACCGTTGCTATACGCGCTACGCTCCAAGCGCTACGAAATAGTAAAATAGGACATCTCTACATATTACTATACGCCGATACATAAGTCAAAAGAGATGTCGTATGTTAACTACCTAGTTTTTAGTTCGTCAATTTAACTTTTATTAATATTACGCGCCACAAATACACTTTAACACCAAAATAGTACAAATAATAAAAAGTAAAAAAACTAAAACCCAACTACGACAAAAAACGACGCTGAAAAAGTATAAAACAAGATTTTCAGAATACTGAACTGAACAAAGTTGCTAATATAGTTGCAAGTAAATGGACACAGTAGACTCTACCAATTTTCGTTGTAAATTGACAATAATGTCTTATACTATTCTGAAGTATGCAATATTCACTATTTAGAGATAAATTTTCATGTTTGGAAAGGCGTAGTCACACGTTACATATACCTACCGTAGCACTTTCATAACGTGTGACTGCGGTTTTCCAAACATGAAAATTGTCTACTGTGTCCATTTACTTGCAACTATATTAGCAACTTTGTTCAGTTCAGTATTCTGAAAATCTTGTTTTATACTTTTTCAGCGTCGTTTTTTGTCGTAGTTGGGTTTTAGTTTTTTAACTTTTTTTTGTATTGAGAATTTTGCCGCATTTCTATAACGTTGATATGAATAATTCAATTACCATTTAGGTGCTTTTAATTTGAAAAAGATGTGTTTTTTAATAAGAGGAAATTAGTTTATAACCAGTATTAACATTTAGGATACTTTTATATATATAGAATTTTAATAGAATAAACCTCATTTGGACTTTGTCTGGTTGGTGGAAACACGCCTTAACCCATCGTCTGAATACAAAAACAAGTGATAAGCAGATTACACACAATTTTATCACGTGTCACCTAAATTTAAATGTCAGTGGCATAACTTGGGAATAACATTTACTTCAGTTATCTGTGTTGCTAAGTAACAACTATTTGCTCATTAAATGATTAGAAATATTGATTAAATAGTGGCAGACAGGGTTATGTCACGGGACGGGACGGACACTAAATATTTGTTCGTTGCGACAAATGATAATTATTAAATACAATACATTGAACAATTTGTTGTACGGACGACAACTGGTCACGCTACCCGAAATTATCAAATATTCCCAATCAACCTTAAGCTTTAATCTTAATCATGTTCCTCTTCAGCCTATAGAGGTCCACTGCTGGAGAAAGGCCTCCCCCAATGTTTTCCATTACATACCCCCAGGTTTTACATAATCATCATTGTGAAAGAGCGTGTCAGACTTTTACTGACTAAGACCTTCATTTGCCTTTATGCCAGGGCCACGGTTACTTTTTTAACCAACCCGCAACCCTGACCCAGGAGGCATCGATCTTCGTCGATCCCATCACGATGGGCTGACGTCTATTCGAAGCGCCTCTGCTCAGCGCCCGCAAGTCCGTGCCTATGGTGGCCGGGAGCTCAATGTAGTCTTCCGACCAAGGCCTCTCCGGCGGCGGCTAAAGGCATGAGAGCGCTGGGATTTCCGCTCCCTCAAGCGCTCCGCTTCCTGCTTTGCTACCATCACTGCTTCGCAGAAGGAGGTAACGGCGTGCAATGCACTCTCGCTCCGGACCATGGACTGGACCAGGCCGGACTCAAGTGATCGCCGTCACTGTGGAGATCGCCGCCAAGAGGACACGGCGGTGCTCTACCCAAGCCTAGCATACCCCCTCCGTATGTTTCAGCGTGTCCTCAGGGCAATCCCCACAGTGGTGGGGTGACACCCTCGCGTTTCTTACCGCCTTCCTTCTCTGGAACAGGAAACTCCCGAAACAGCCGTGTCTGATGAGGACCTGCGTCAGACAGAAGGTGTGGGTGCCGTGTCGCCTCTCTAGCCACTCTTCAGAACAGGTTGTAGTAGTTTAATGTGCTGTCGTCTGTACCTAGATTAATATTTTTATAACATACTAAGTAAGAATGAACAGCTATCCTTTTATTATTGTTTACGATAGTTCTAAATCCTTTGCGCCATTTACTTAGGCCCAATTAATAAACCTAGTAATATGAATCTATCTACAGTCAAAGTTCATTTGGCCTGTTATTGGGCAATTATGATTAAATCTGAATGTCAAAATCATGAGAGAAATAACAACACTTTACACTTATCATATACGTCAAGATTGACCTTCTCAATACGTAAAACAAGTCTTTCTTTTTTTTTTAAGGTGAAATTCAACCTCAACTCTTGATCAATGAGTGGCCTCTGTGGAATAGATACCACCATTTTGCCAATAACGCGTGTAACAAATTTTAGAAATTTTTTGAAAATTTTATTTCATAATAATGGCGGATAAAATCAAAATTGTTTATTTCAAATTAACCATCACTTGGTACTTTTGAATAGTCAATGTCGGCCAGTCCAAGAAAAGTGAAGCTAAATTGCACGTTCCAAAGCGTAGATCTCTATGGAGAAAAACGTGCAACCAACTCCATTTAAAATCATAATATATGGGTTACATTTCTTCGTTACATATTTATGTTGCTTCTATCATGTGAGCACAGTGTAAAATTAATTATCGCCAATGACAGTTGAAAAAGATGACCGCGTGACCGTCTATGAGGAAGGTTTGAGGCAAAGTCATTATGTGGCCACTATGCTGTTATATTTCAATGTTATTTATGAATTATTTACTGAATACAGTTTTTACTACACAAATTACGCGCTTTTATTTAGTAAACGACACTATAAATAATTGTAAGAGACCGATGAAAATGCGCGTGACACTCATCTTAGCTTTCCCTTCAAAACTCGTAATACAAGTCAATGGCAACGGAAGTCGTTGACACATCTACTATTGCTGTCAACACGTTTACAACTGTCGTCGACAACGGGTGCTCGTGTACTAAAACCCATATTCAATATGCAACAATACATTGGCGCCGATTGCCATGCTCACAAAATAAGCTAAAAAGTTTAGTATTTTCTTTCTATTTTACAGAACATTAATATTAATTTAGTTTTTTTATTCAGCGGCTGTCATAAATTGACGTATATTTAGTCGCCATGATTTTAATTACGTCTAAACAGTCTAGGAAATATCTTAATTAGTCAGGACTAAACTTCTATCCTATTCTAAATAAATTATTTTAAGCGAGGATTTAGTTCTTCGTTCTGTGGTATATCGATGGATACTGGATAGTTAAGTGTACCTCTCTTTTACTGAAAGCTGTCTATTGTAACCACAGGCTTTTTTTTTTTTTTTGAAGGGAAATCATCAAATGACTTCTCCCGCTCTGGGCAGAGCGGAAAGGCGTGTCAGACTTCTACTGACTAAAACCCACCCGTGTTTCTTCACTTGCCTGTGCGACGGCCAGGGCCACGGTTTCTTGTTTAACCAACCCGCAACCCTGACCCAGGAGGCATCGGTCTTGGTGGACCCCGTCAGGACGTGCTGACATCTCTTTGAGGCGCGCGTGTGAGCGGCGAGCTGCCCACTGCTCACCGCCCGCAGGCCCGCGCCTACGGTGGCTGGGAGTTTAGTGTCATCTCCCGACCAGGGCGTCTCCTGCGGCGGCTAGTGGCGTGAGGTCGCTGGGATTCCCGTTGAATCACGCGCTCCGCCTCCTCCTTTACGGCCTGCCATGCACTCTCGCTCCGGACCATGGCCTGAACCAGGGTCGGACGCGAGAGATCGCCGGCAATCGCCGCTACGAGGGCACGGCGGTGCTCTACCCATGCCGGGCAGACCTCCACCGTATGCTCCACCGTGTTCTCAAGGCGATCCACACAATGGTGACACCCTGGCGTTTCCTCCCGCCTTATACGGAACAGGAACCTCCCGAAACAACCGTGTCCGATGAGGACCTGCGTCAGGCGGAAGATGAGGGCACCGTGGCGCCTCTCTAGCCACTCCTCTAAGAGGGGACTTACCGCCGCTATTGTGGCGTGCCCAGCACTGGGTTGCGACAATCGCACTCTCCATGTCGCCATGAGATCCCGCCAGCCAAACGTCGGAAGTGTTCCTCGAAGTTCCACCGGCTGTCGAGGACAAGTCCCAGGTACTTCATCGTCGACCCGACGCCGATGTGAACCCCTCCTACCGTTATGTGGGAACCCGACGGTGGCGCATTCCGAAGACCATGAAAGCACATGGCCTCGGACTTCTGCAGGGCCACCTCGAGTCCCAATTGCCGGATCCTGTTGACGATTGTCGCAACCCCGAGGGTCGCTGCGTCAGCCGCCGCCTGGTGCGAGCTCCCTTGTGCCAGGACTAGCGTGTCGTCAGCGTAACAGACTACGCTGACGCCGATAGGGAGGTCAGCGCACTTAGAGCAACAGGCTTAGAGTTATTTATGGCACTAAGAGTAAGAATTTTTTCCTTACAACTTTTGTAAACGCCACTGTATAAGTTAACCTCAAAATTGCTTCACCACTTTAAGGACTATTTTGATATTAGCTCGATTCCCTTGTTCACAAACTAAACCAATTTTTAGTTCAGTATGTCTCTTTCTTTCTACTTTATTAAGAAAAGTATAGAAGATAACATATTAGTATAGTTCTGTCAAGATTCCCCACAGACAGTTTAGACGCGATTAAAAACATGCCGTCTAAACATACATAAGTCAATTTTAAATTAAATTTATTTTAGTTTGTTAACAAGGAAATGGGCGCCATTGTCAAAGGTTGCAATTTCCTCAGCTGTTGACGCATGTAACTCGTGTGTGTGCACACTAAAGTAGGTAATATGCTAACACTTGTAGCGGTTCCTACTAAACACCACATGGAACAACGCGTCATATTGATGTCACACGAAATCTACATCTCGCAAGCAGAGTTTACCGTGCAATTAACATACATATAACTTCCCGACTTCAACCGTTGGGCAAATGCCCGCCATACATAATACCCGTTTGGTTGGAGGTTCCTCCCTTTTCTATGGAGCATGTGTGAACTTGACACCCTGTTCAAATTTACATTTGAATATGCTTTGATAACGAAAAAAGTATGTATCCAACACCCGTTCCATCATCAGAAGATCACGTTACATTGTTGACACCACTACGATCCGGACGAAGCGTTTCGAACCGTTTTTTATACTGCATACATCGAAGGTCTACAAGAATTTGTACGTGAGTCTTCCTGAAAGATTACAATTTAAGGTGCGTATTACAGAACGTCACTCAAAACTCAAGCCCTACATAAGTTTCGTTTCAAGCCATTTGATTGGTTGAAACTAGTTTTAAGTAATGCTTAAGTAGAGATCAATGCTTGAGTAACGTTCTGTAATACGGACCTAAGTGTCTTCAAGTCTAGA
>JADWQK010000793.1:0-24661 GCA_017933935.1 Sesamia nonagrioides
TGCTTTTTTATAAAGGACTACCATCGATACAATTTAGCCAACTCGTCGTTTTAATCGTACCACCGAGTTTTTAAATCGTACCATAGATGTTTAAGTCGTACCACTCAATTAAAGACAGTAAAATTTTCAACTAAATTATTTATTTTAAATTTTTTGGTAATATTGCAACATTATTAACTACCTCTTAGGTAAAAGGAACATTATTTTTAAATCTTAGGTGATAAATTAATGTTATTAACATATCTTATAAGCTTTCTTATCACAATAATGATTGGATTGTATTGAGATCAATCAACATTTAACAAAACTAGAAAAGTATTACTATATTAATAACGTAAAGTAGAAATAATTGTGCATAGTTCTTATTGGAAACAATCATCGCAAATATCTGGATTGGAAGTACAAGTTTCATGTAACCACCGCTGACAGCGAACGCATTGAATCCAATCAACCTTTGGACCTTTTTTATCGTAGTAGGAACGATTGCACTTTCCACATACATTTTCAAGATCTTCATCGCTTTCATCATCGTCATCTAATTCCATAACAAGTGTTTCTTCTGAGTTATCGCTACTAGTGATAGAAGGGGATCGTTTTCTCTTGAAACTTTTGCATTTACCCTTGGATATAGCTGTTATCTTATTTTCTTTTTTTGCTGCTTTATATTTCTTTGGTTTACAAACCTTTTCTTTTTTTACTTTATCTTTCTTCTGCTTTATCTTGTCTTCTAGTTGATTTTTATATGGGCTTGATGTAATTTCAATAGCTTTTTGTATAGTGTTCTTCTTTTTCATTGTATTTTTTGGTAGTGGTGATAAAACTTTTATTGTTTTTTTAATATCAGCAGGCGTGGTTTTTAGTTGAATATCTTTAACTTTAGACGTGGATGGCTGTGAATTTAAAAGCTCCTTATCTTGTTTTTTCTTTTCGTTATTGCCCTTTTCTTGATTGCATTTTTCTTTGTCATCATTACCTTCTACCTCTTTTCTTTTCTTAAAGTTATCTTCTTTTTCGATTTCCGTTAAATTTTGCAAAATTGATACGCTTTCGTTGCTCGAATTGGCTGTTTCAGCGGTAAGCAAATTGTCAGCAGCCTCAAACATATGCTCCGGAAAAATATGTCTGTTTGTAGGCCAAATTCCACTAGCTCTGAATCCATTCACAATATTGCCAATCACTGCTGCTCTTTCGTAAGCTTCTCCAAATAATTGTGCAACTTGGTACTGTGTTACTTGTCGCCCAGGATTGGTTCTCAGCCATTTTTCTGTGCTTTGGATGTAATATGTACTCAGTGGTTTGAAAAATGATACGTCAAGAGGCTGAATTCGATTTGTGGTGTGACCTGGTAGTTGTAACAGTATTATGCCATTATCTCTAGCTAAACACAGAGCTTCAAAATTTTTTGAATGAGTCGTATGTCCATCTAAAAGCAGCAGAACTTTGTTTTCAAGTGTGGGCTTCACTATTTTAATAAAGTGCTTTAACCATTCAACAAAAAGCGCAGAGTTAATGTAACCGCTTTCAGAAACAGTAACAACGCTCCCTAACGGAGCACCATTTGCTAGTTCCGGGTTTTGTCTCATCCTTTTAAATATTAGCATTGGAGGGATAAATTGGCCAGATACACTAGCGCAGCATACGGCCGTGGTATTGACACCTCGTTCTCCACTAGTAGCAGCGCCAATTTGCTTCTTTCCCTTTAACCCTACAATTTTTTGAGCTTTCTTTTGAACGGTTGAAAATCCACTTTCGTCTACATTGAAGATATTGGTAGGTTCTATACCATTTTCATCTATAATCTTCTCTAACAAATCAAAAAAGTGAAAAACATTTTCTTTATTGAATCCTTTAATTCTGTTCAGAGATGTGTTTTCAGGTTGACGAACACTTAGTTGTGGGTGCCTTTTCATAAATTTATAGAACCATGCTTTGCCAGCCATGCGTTTTTCTTTATTAAAATTATTCTGAATATTATGGATTTCTATATATAGACTATTTCAAATGCAAGACGTCGAATATCGTTTATTGTGAGACCAAACATGTGTGTTTCGAGATGAAGAATATGCTCAGCCAACTTATTTTCAGTTTCGACATCGAAGATAACCGGTCTCCCTTTTTGGATTTTTCTATCAATAGCAATCTTATTCTTCTTTTTTACATGCCGTAGAATTGTAGGTTTTGGTATAGAATAAGTCTTTGAAATTTGGTTCAAACTTGATTCTTTGTTTTCGTAAGCTGCAATAGCCCTTTCTAGGTCCTCCTTATTCCAATTGTAATATTTAATTTTAGCTTTAGTGTCGGTCATCTATAACAACATAAATAAAGCCCGTTAAATATATGCGTTTAGACTAGTCGGCTAAATCGTACCAGTACAATTTACCCAACTACCAAGTGGTACGATTTAACGAACAAGGTAATTTAAAAAATAATATCAAAATTCCGGCATAACCTCAAACCTGAGCCACGCAATGAAAATCATAAATAATCTAGTTTATATTTGTAGTAGAAAGGAGAAAACTGAGTATCTGTATCTTACCTTGTTTACGAGTTATACCCTTACGAATTTGCGACAAAATTTGCAGTAACATTGACAAAAAAAATATTTTTTCACTCACGCGCACGCTAGTCAATTCACATCAATTGCAACTGGCGGGCGGCGGGGGCTTGCGCAGGGCTATGATTTGGTGTTGCCAATGTTGAAAAAAATACTGATTTAGTTGGAAATTTGGAAGTGGTACGATTTAAATGGCAGTACGATATAACCAACTCTCCCCTATTATTGGTGATAATGATTTGCTTTGACGTTTTCTTACCTCTTCTAAGGGCAAGTACAGACTGTTGCAAAACATGCAATGTAACAGTCTACCCTTACATTGCATGTTCGATGGAAGCGTGAACGCGTAGCGTGCTCGGAACGCGCATTCACCACGAAACTCTAGCGAACGTCTGTTTACGCAATTCTGCTGCGAACACGGGCCGTCGACGCAAGTTCTTTTCTCCATTGGATGTTCGTTGCGTGCACGTCTTGATTGCCCAAAACGACCGTCTACGCTGCTGCGATGCACACACTGCGCGCCCCTTTGTATTCGTCCGAAAAACCGACAAATCATGGATCGCTCCGCATGCGGCTTGAAATACTCGTAGCGTGCGCATCGCGTTCAGATTATGAAAAATCGTTGCAGAGTGTGGTACCTTGCATGATACATTGCAGCAATAGGCTATAGCTTACATATATTTTCATAGCACTAATACTAATACGCACACATTGCATACATACTTATACTAACAAATTATCGACACAAGAAGACGTTTTGATATTACTAGATATGGTGTTGCTTTAAACTTTATGCTTAAACAAAAATCGGGTTGTAGATAATTACTTTTTCACTGCTGTAAGCAAATCTCATTTGGTGTTTTCTCTGCAATAGCGATTTTCAAATATGCAGTGATTTTCTACAGAGAACGTTGTAATCTTTTTGCTAAATAATGAAAAACTGTAAATTTAGAAAGTAATTAGTTTATTCAAAGTAAGTATTAATGCTAGCACAGCGGATAGGGAGCAGAGAAGAAGCGGCCGGCGGCGGGAATCAACGACACTGACAGCTGACGCTTAGACGTTGACATTTGGTGTGGGTGCGTTCCAATCAACATCCTCCCAAACGCACCAAACCCATCCTGTGAGAACATCGTTCCAGTGTAGGCTGAGGCGTCCCCTTTGTTAGCACATCTGCGACCATTTGGCTGGTGTCCACATACTTTATTTGGATCCTCCCAGCTTCTACTTTGTCCCGAACAAAATGGTGACGGATATCAATATGTTTCGTACGGGACCTGAAACTATTGGACAAAGTTAAACTAATTGCACTTTGATTATCGCAGAAAATTGTCATAGGAAGTGACACTAAATGAGGCTGAAATTGTTCTTCCAATTGCTTTAGCCACATTGCCTCCTGGGTGCATGTCGATAAAGACATGTACTCTGCCTCCGTTGTTGACAGAGCAACAGTTGGTTGCCGACGCGAGTTCCATGAAATGGCGCCGCCTTGATGTATAAAAACAAATCCAGTACAGGATCTTCTATCATCTTCATTGCTGCCCCAGTCTGCATCACAGTAGCCAAATAATTCTTTTTCATCTTTTATAAAAGTTAGAGTTAGATTTTCAGTATATTTTAAATATCTTAATACTCTCTTAAGGGCATTCCAATGTATTTCATCCGGCTTGGAGTTAAATCTGCTGAGAATATTTACTATATAAGATATATCTGCCCGTGTGCCCTGTGATAAATAGAGCAAACATCCCACTAACTCCTGATATGGACAATCATATACTTCTTCTTTATCTGACTTAGTAAACTTAGCTTTGGGGTCAACAGGTGTCCTTACACCTTTACATTGGGCCATTCCAAATTTTTCTAAAACTTCTTGAATGTATTTCTTTTGATCTATGCTTAAAGATCCTTTTTGTCTATCTCTGCGCACATGCCATCCTAAACAATATTTTAATTCTCCTAAGTCTTTCATTTCAAATTTATTTTTTAATTCTTCTTTTATGTAAGTTTTAGTTTTAATGGACTTTGTAAATAAAATCAAGTCATCTACATAAACAGCCAAAAATGTTATATCTCTTTCATTCTGTACTCTATAATAAATACAAGGATCAAGTAGTGACTGTTTCAATCCAATTTCCTTTAATACTTTATCCAATTTTTTATTCCATTGTCTACTTGCTTGTTTTAAGCCATATAGAGATTTCTTCAATAAACATACTTGATTAATATTTTCTTCAAAATTAGGAGGTTGACACATATATATTTCTTCTTCTATATCACCTTGAAGAAAGGCACAAACAGCATCCATTTGGTCTATGTCCAAATCATATTTTACTGCTAAAGAAAGCAAATATCTCAGGGATGAATATCTGATTACCGGAGAATAGACTTCATTATAATCAAATCCTTTCCTCTGAGCACAACCTTTGATGACAAGCCTTGCCTTGTACTTTACAATCTCTCCTTTCTCATTCCTTTTCCTTTTAAAGACCCATTTATATATTATATACATATTATATATATACAGGATATTACCTTCTTCTGAGGTGGTAAATCACATAAAATCCAAGTATTATTTCTTTTTAAAGACAAAAATTCCTCCTTCATAGCCTCTTGCCATTTCTGAGATTCCTCTCCAGATAAAGCCTCTTCAAGGGTCAATGTATCTTGCATTACTGCCATACATGCATACTCGGTACCATCGGTGTCATCTTCCACATTAAAGGATTGATTACCTCGTGGTCTCAGGTTGACATGACATGGGGAGTCGGTGAGCGTGCAGTCAGTGCTAGGTATGTAGGTGCTATCGTGACCTTCAATGCTGTCCCTTGTTGAGTCAAAGGTTTCATCTGAGCAGGAGTGTTCACAGTCATCATTAGCAAGGCTGGAAAGTCCCTCGGTCCGATTAGTAGGCTGGTCAAATGGCACCTGTAATGTGTTAGTACTACTTTGTATATTGGGCAATATTATATTCTGTTCTTTATGACTGTCTTCTATAAATGTGACATTTCTGCTCTTAGTAATTTTCTTTGTTTGTGGATCCATCAGTCTATAACCTTTTGTATTTTCACAATATCCCAGAAAGATCATTTCAGTAGATTTTGGATCCCATTTCTGCCTCTTTTCTTTCGGCACATGCACCATAGCTTTACAGCCAAAAATTCGTAAATGAGAAATATTTGGTTTGATACTTGTCAATTTCTCCAGTGGTGTCATGTAGTTGAGAACTCGGGTTGGCGAACGGTTAATTACATGAGCTGCCGTCTCTACCGCCTCTGCCCAGTATTTCTTCGGAAGTCCAGCATCAAACAGCATGCATCTGGCTCGTTCTGCTAAGCTGCGATTCATCCGTTCTGCGAGGCCATTTTGTTCAGGAGTGAAGGGAGCAGTTGTTTGATGCTTTATGCCATAACCTGCCAAATAATCATTTAATTGTTTATTTATATATTCCAAACCATTATCAGTACGAAGGATTTTTATTTTTCTATCTAACTGATTTTCCATTTCCTTTTTATAAATTTCAAATACTTCCTTTATATTCATTTTGTTCTTCAGGAAATAAACATTTACTTTTCTTGAATAATCATCCACAAAAGTAATGAAATATCTAGCACCAGCCATGGATGGAGTTTCCATAGGGCCACACAAATCTGACTATCTGAGTGTATAATTTCTAGAGGAACATTAGCCCTGGTGCCAGTATTATTAAATGGAAATCTACTTTGTTTTCCTTTCAAACATGTAATGCAAGTGTTTTGATTTTCCTTACTATTGTTAATTTTTACACCTTCAGTACATAGTGGCAATCTATTGACATCATTATAGTTCAAATGGGCCATTCTCCTATGCCATATATCCAAACTATGTCCATCAGAGGCAACAAATGCATTCACGTTGTATGTATTCAACTTATACATGTTATTAGTCAGTCTTGCCGTTGCTACGACTTGTTTTTTATCATTAAATATTTCACAGCCATTTTTATTGAATATAACTTGACATCCATTTCTTGACAGCTGACTAACTGATAACAAATTGGCACTCAATTGTGGAACATATAAAATATCTCTCACCTGTATATGGTTTACATTACCATCTGCAGTCAGGAGGTCCAGGTTAACATTACCTATCTTCTGCACGATGACACATGTGTTGTTGGCAACTGTTATATTTCCTATAGGAGGTGCCCGGACATCATACATGCCATCAGAACTGTTTGTCATGTGTAACGACGCTCCTGAATCCACATACCAATCCATGTTGTTCATGTTCCCATGAGTTGCTGAAAAAACTGCTGCAAAACCTTTATCATCATTTTTCTTTTTGAGGTTACAGAATTTACTCATATGCCCATACTTGTTGCAGTTGTAACAACGGGGACCATTAGACTTATTCTTCTTGTTAGGTTGATTTTTATTATGCTTTGTGTAAAGAACGGAGACATTTGTGTCTTTGACCTCTTGTAGTAACTTTGTCTTAATCGAATCTGTGCTTATCTTTACACCGGAGCTCTCAAGACCCATAATCATTGGCTTGTACTGGTCGGGCAAGCCAGCCAACATTAATGTGCCTAGCCACTCATCGTCAACATTGAAACCTATATTCCTCAACTTATGTGCAGTTGTAATAATTTTGTTTACATATTCTTCAATGCTGGCACAACTATCCAACGTAGTATTTACCAAATCTCGGAGTAACCCAACTTTCCTTGTTAAACCGGAATCTTCAAATGCGTTCTGTAGATTAGCCCATACCTCCTGAGAAGTCTTTGCGTCTTGAACATGTATATAATTTACCGGGTCCACGAGCAATATAATTTTCGACTTTCCTTTGAGGTCGCGCTTCGGATCTATCACACTTTTCTCAGTGGGCTCCACACACTCCCAGAGATCTTCGTGCTGCAAATATGTTTGCACAGCAAATTTCCAAGTGCTGTAGTTCTCTCTTCCTAGGAGTTTATCAATTTGAATATTGGACATAGCCATTTTCCAGATGGTTCGGTGCAATGAGATTGCAATTTTTCTACGTCCACCTACAAATCAAAAAATACTTCGCGGAACTAATTTTTTCTTACGGATTTACGATTTACTTCCCTAATTGCCCTACAATATGGGATCTGGGCCCATAACCTAATGAAAAACTGTAAATTTAGAAAGTAATTAGTTTATTCAAAGTAAGTATTAATGCTAGCACAGCGGATAGGGAGCAGAGAAGAAGCGGCCGGCGGCGGGAATCAACGACACTGACAGCTGACGCTTAGACGTTGACATTTGGTGTGGGTGCGTTCCAATCAACACTAAAACATTCGCACCCGCTTTAATTCAAAACTTGACCGACATATTTTAATACAACGATTTCGCTTTGTTAACTTCTTTGCACTTTTTTTTTTTTCTTTTTGTTTTTAAAAATTGGATGTTGTTTTAAACTTAATATACTTACCCGTATGTTTATTTATTGTTTAGTTAATATTTCCGGTCTATAATTCCAGAGTTATGAAGTACGTCTTCATTTTCGGCGAAATTCTCGTTCAATAGCCACAGCTGTTATGATTAATGAGTAAGATTATATACACACATTATCTCTCACACATTGCAACCAACTAACACCTACACAAATGCGCACATACAAACACACAAATGAATTTCATATACCCATAAGCACATACAAATCTACAACTGTACACACGCAAACATTCATACAGAAATGTACACACTTGGAATAGGTACAACTAACATAAGTGTTTATTTCAGGTTTGCCTGGTGGTAGATGTACCGATCACGCACTACAAAAGGGTGGTAAACGAAAGCGCTGCGTAGCTTGTTATGAAAAATTGAGACTAACTTTAAATAGTTCCGAGGCTGCAAAAAAGACTAAAAAAATTGTTACTTTTTGTGTCCAATGTGACAAATCCTTCTGTTTGCCCTGTTTTAACGAAAACATTTTTATCAATAAATTGTTTTAATATCGATATATGCGTTTCTTTTTTATTCACAACACTACTCGTGACTTTAGTAGAACTTTCTTTCCATGCGATGTGAGGCAGAACAGATGTCATATTTTTTTTTCCTTTATTCTATATCCAAATGTCATGATAACTCTTGGCGAAGCTGGATTCAATTTTAACAACTCTATAAGTTGCCCATTTTTTTCGACCCTCATTTTTTATTTAAGATTTCGATAATATAGAGCATTCTAAAAAACTAATTTGAATATTTTTTAATTTCATGTAGTCATTCTATTTTTATTAATTATTTAAAATTAGGAGTAACTTCGTTACGATTATGTTACGTATCCGAACGTAGAAGTTTATGTATCTATGGGCTTCAGATTCCGCCCGAGGCTTGCAAGATTACACTTGTCCGTCACAGTCATGTCTGAATACACGTTATTAATCTAACACAAAGTCCAGTTGTCTTATTTATAAAATCCCGGCCACGAAACATAACATGGTGTCAGAAGTCTCCGAAACGAAGTCACAGAAGTCCTGCAAGTCGCAGAAATAAGTAAGACAACAGAATCTCCACCGCGTGGTCACGTCCTAAAATGGCCGAAAAAACAAGTCGTCCCCTGCCGCCGAGTAATTTTTGTCTAAACATCAATGCCTCAAACATGCCACTGGCCTGGCGAAACTTTAAAACCAGTCTTGACATTTATATGATCGCCAATAGTTTGGAAAATGAATCCGACAACAGAAAGGTAGCCATTTTGTTACAAACAATGGGTCCCGACGCTCTGCAGATTTTCTACTCATTCAATACAGAGTTGGAGAAAATCACATATAATAAGTTACTCGCCAAATTCGAAGATTATTTTACGCCGCGCGTAAATATCTCCGTTGAAAGACATAAGCTCTTCAATAGAAAACAAGGCCCAGATGAAGAAATTGAGACATACGCCACTGATCTCAAGAATTTAAGTATCCAATGCAATTTCGAAGGTCTTGCCGATGATATAGTAAAAAACATATTCTCATGGAACCTAAATTCGTCTTGCTCGTACATCAGAGAACGTATCCTGATCGAGAAACCATCTTCATTCGATGCCGCTGTCAGCCTCGCTAAAACATTAAGAAACACAAGGCTAGAGGTTAAAGCTTTATCAAGTCACGAAGTAAGTGTTGTCACCAGTCAATCTCATCGTAGTCGTCAAAGAAGTCATAGTCGTCAAGGAAGTCAAAGTCATCAGTCTCAACAAAGACAAAATTATCAGTCTCAAGGAAGTCAAAATCGCCGAATAAGCAAAGCATCGTCCAGTCAAGAACCTCAACTTAAACAGTCTTCCAAGATCTGCTCAAGATGTGGTCAAGTCCACCGAACAAAGTGTCCAGCCACAGGAGTCACCTGTAACAACTGCCACAAGCCGAATCACTTTGCACAGTATTGCCGTAGCAAACGAGTAAGATTCATAGAAGAAAGTAAGGGTAATAATTCATCAGATACTTATTTTTTAAATAGTCTTTACACTAATGAGATATCAGTCAGTCAAAATAATCCATTTCATACAACTTTCTCCTTAAACAGTAAGAATGTAGACTTCTTACTTGATACAGGTGCAGACACTAACATTTTGTCATTCAATACTTACAAAAAACTTAATTTGCCATTGAGTAGCATAAGGAAAAGTAGCCACAAACTCTCAACTTTTAGTGGTGAAGTTCTACCTACTATAGGTCAATGCATTCTGTCTGTCACCCATAACAACATAGCATACAATGTCAATTTTCATGTTATGGATTTACCATGTAAAAACATTATTGGTCGCCAGAGTTGTGAGAATTTATAATAATAGCCTTTTATTCCATAACATAGGGTTACAATAGGTCCCTAAGTTCGGTGTGCCTTTTGGCATAGGCCTCCTCCAATTCCTTCCAGTGGGTTCTGTCCCTTGCTACTCTCAACCAGAATGGTCCCGCTGTCTGTTTCAAGTCAACTTCCCATCTCCTGACTTGACGACCCCTACTTCTTTTGCCGACTCTTGGTTGCCATAGGGTGACTTGCTTGCTCCATTTGTCAATGGGATGGCGTAGCATTTGTCCAGCCCATCTCCATTTTTGGGCGTCTATCCGGGTAAGAATATCTGTGACTTTTGTTCTTGTTCTTATGCATTCGTTCCTTACTCTGTCTTTGATTTTTAACCCAAGCATGCTTCTTTCCATGGCGCGTTGGCATTTTGCTAGCCTTTCCCTCTGCTGGAGTGTTGTTGACCAAGTTTCACAGCCATAAGTAAGAACTGGCAAAATGCAGGTGTCGAATGTTTTCTTTTTTATGTGAATGCCTAGATCCTTGTTTTTCACTATTTCCTTCAGTGACCAGTATTTTTTCCATCCTTGGGCTATTCGTCTGTTTATTTCCTTTGACATTACATCTGAGGGGGATATTATCTGCCCTAAGTATATATATTCTTTGACATATTCGATCTTGTTGCCATCTACCATAATGTCTACTTCCTTTGAGTTTGTCATCAATTTTGTTTTGCTGGCATTGATTTCCAGACCAACTTCTCTACTGATATTTGCTAGGCTCTGCATCATTTGTTCTATTTCTGTTGGGTTCTCTTCAAGGAGAACTAGGTCATCGGCGAATCTCAGGTGGTTAAGGCGAGCTCCGCTGATGTTCAGACCTAAGTGGTCCCAATTTAGCTGACTAAAGATGTGTTCGAGTACGGAGTTAAATAACGTAGGAGAGAGAGGATCACCTTGGCGTACGCCCTTTTTGATAGGAAATGATTCACCTGTTGATTCTAGTTTAATACTGGCCTTACTGTATTGATATACACTCTTTAGTAATTCTATATAGTTACTCTGAACCCCTTGTTGTTTAAGGCTCCGCCATATGTATTGGTGCCTGAGACTGTCGAATGCCTTTGAGTAATCTATAAACGCCAAGTAAATTTGTTTATTGAATTCATTATACTTCTGTATCAGCTGTTTAATTGTGTGGATGTGGTCTATTGTGTTGAAGTCTTTTCTGAATCCTGCCTGCTCTACAGGTTGGCTTTCGTTTAGTGTTAATGATATTCTTTCCAGTATCACTTTAGCAAATACTTTGTATATGTTTGATATTAGAGAAATTGGCCTATAATTGCCAATCTCCTCTCTAGGGCCTTTTTTGTGAAGTAGAATTATGTGACACTCGGTCCATTCTTCTGGAATTTGCCTTGTTTGTAGAATTTCATTGAAAAGTTTTGCCAGTACAGGACTGACTTCCTCTAGGGTACCCTTGAGCAATTCATTAGGTATCTTGTCCGGCCCTGGGGCTTTCTCGGGTTTTTGGGAATTTATTGCCTTGATTACTTCTGAAATAAGAATTTCTGGTACTTCGTCTACTTTGTTTTCTTTTGCTTCGTTTACTTCCAGAATCGTGGCCAACTCTGAATCATCTTTATCAGAATACAATAGGCGGTAATAGTCCGTAGCTAGTTTATGTATTGAGAGTCGATTGGTCAAGTGAGATTGGCGTTGCTTTAGTTTTGGTATCCATTCTTTCCCAAATTCGCTTAGTTGTTTCATAGCCTTTTTTGTTCCGCCTGTTCTTTTTATACTTTCTTCCAACACTCTATTTCTTTTCTCCTTACGGTCTTTCCTCATATTCTCCTTAATTTCCTTGCTAAGGCTTGCAATTTTTTCGCGTCTTTCTTTGTCTCCTTTATTTGATATTAGTGTTCTTCTTTCGTCTAATAGTTTTAGTGTCTTTTTGCTTAAATAGCTTTCTTTGCTTCTGGGTTTGTTGACTAGCATCTCTTTCATTTTGTTTTCCAATCTCCTGTATTTAATCCCAGTTTCTGCGTCGGAAGTAATAATATCATTGAGTGATTCTTTTGTGCGGGGGTTAGAGGAATAACTATGTTCTGGTATTTGATACAGTTTATTATTATTTGCTAGGTTTTTCCTGGATCTTTTGGGTTGGTTTAGGTTTAGGCAGCTTCTTACCATACGGTGGTCTGTGTTAAAGTTGAGGTTTTTGACTATGTTGGTATCTGTAAACGCGCGTGCTTTGTTGGTTATAATGAAATCTCAGTTTTGAATTTTGCACCTGGGGAGGACCACGAACATTTGCTTTTGGTTTTTTTGTAAAAGCGTGAGTTCATTAAAAAAAGGTTATTTTCCATCATGAATTCTACTAGTTTCTGTCCATTTTGGCTTCTTTTGCCGTGCCTAAACTTCCCGATTGAGGATTCTTCTCCAATTTGCCTTTCTCCCACTTGTGCGTTAAAGTCGCCCATGATTATTATGTTGTTGTTGTAGTGCGGTTTTATTGCTTCTGAGATACTCTCATAGAAATATTCTATGTCGGATTTTTCCGCTTGTTCTGTTGGGGCGTATATTTAAAAATCAAACGAACTTACCAAGTGAAGTTCGATGATAATTATGTGAGCAGCTTCTTTCGACGCGATTTGGTTAACAAATTGTAGATGTGTACCACGCATCAGCCTATCACACGGATTTTTGAAAATACATTTTTTTTTTAAACAGTGGCAACTTACTTTTACCCCCACTACCCCCACTCTGCTGCTCCTGCCGGTTCGAACGGTCGGCGCGATCTGCTCCTCATTTTAGTTGAAAGTATAATTATATATGTATATTTTGTATTTGTATGTATGTTAGGGTAGGGCATAAGTACTTATAGCAAAATGTAATATAATAGGGTGGGTGTATATAAATCGCGTCGAAAGAAGCTGCTCACATAATTATCATCGACTTTCACTTGGTAAGTTCGTTTGATTTTTAATTATGTTTCGCAGCTTCTTTCTTTGCGATTTGGTTAACAAATTGTAGGATGTTTAGAGGTGACAAATATAAAATATACCTATATAGATACTTAAGTTTTTATAAAACAAATTATTTCATAATAAATGAATAGTTTTTACTAATATTATATGAAATTTGCGAACACCTCTTTATAAGCAAATCATAACAGATGTTCATTTAACAGATAAACGTAACAACAGATTTACATGTATTAATCTGTAGAATTTAATCCAACCAAAAACATTCTGTAAAAAAATGCCAAGCCTCGCTGGAGCTGCTGGTTTATCTCTAAAAAGTAATGAAATCTAGACAAAGCCGTGCCAAGTTGAAGGTTCCTTATTGTGATTTCTTCAATATTATTATAGTTAATATTGTGTGACTTGGCCGTTGAACATTATACGTTAGTGCGATTTTGTTAACACGTAATGTTATATCTGTTATAACTACCTATGTTTGTTATGTGAGAATAATAGCCCATACTGGTATTTGTAATTGGACTTAAGACATTGTGCAATATATGTATTAATCATTGACAATGATGACTTCTGTTCTTTTTGAAGCGTCAAATCGACCACCTATCTAATATAAAATAGACGTACAGACGGATTTCTATGAATGATTAGTCCATCTGTACTGATAATGACTTTTTTGCTGTTCGTTTCCGGCTCGTCTATACATAAGTATTTTTGAAATGCGCAACTTTATCAAGCCCTGGTTATTGAATCAACGTTTTCCAAGTGGCAATTTTCCATGGTCAATGGGTAACGGTTCTGGCGACAGATTGGTGCGATGGTGTCATGGAGCACCTGAATTTGTAGCCTTGTATACCCTTCAACGGCCAAGTCACACAATATTAACTATAATAATATTGAAGAAATCACAATAAGGAACCTTCAACTTGGCACGGCTTTGTCTAGATTTCATTACTTTTTAGAGATAAACCAGCAGCTCCAGCGAGGCTTGGCATTTTTTTACAGAATGTTTTTGGTTGGATTTCACTTCTTTTTGTAGAAGCGTATTATATTGATTTTATTATTTAACACAGTTTTTTTTTCTTTTTAGAAGTAGTTATTACAAATCTTCCTTTTCTTTTTCCGGTTCTGATTCTTGTACAGTAGCAATAGTTTTATGTATTGCCCGTTCGCGTGGCGTGCGTGGTTGTATTCAGTGATCGCTGAAGCTTGAGTTTTTATACTCTGGAAGTCAACATTTATGTTTACTTCTTCAATCAATATGAGGTGCGCCCAATGAAAATTTTATATTAGTGAAAGCGCCATATAAGCTTGGTCACGAGAGAATATGGAGGTGCCAATGTCCATTTTTTAGAGTTAGAACTTGGCTCTTGTGAAATGTTAGGTCATACGCCACACAGATTGGGAATTGTTGTCTGTACAAGCATGCCCGGGGTATGATCTGAAATTATAACTTACATAATAAGTAATAATTCGTGAATCAAATTATAAGCAAATTTTACTAACAATTGTTTAGGCTTTATTTGGTCTTCCGGGTCCCACCTCATTTTTTGTACTAGCCTGCTAAACCAAACATCAATGTTTCTCATAAGCATTACTTTAGCTCCCTGTTCAATGCTTATAGTTTCTTCCAGTCCAGCAGTCATCGTCGCATCATCCTCATATTTTTGTTAACAAGCCCGGGCTTTGTTATCATACATTTTGAACAATCCAAGAAATTTTTAGCAATTAACTATATCTCGGATTGCGGGACTGCTTTGAATATAGTATTATGCATACACATATTTCTCGACGGTAGTAAACAAACAGTACCTTCTGGTACGTTCCTCAAACATTGTGTTACATATTTCCAATAAACATTCCTTCATTAGAATGCGAGAGCAGAGGTATCAATCGGTTAGGCAGTATATCTCTGTCTGATTGAGTTGTCAATCCTACTTTGGTTCTTTTTGACATCTCAACAAACGTAGAATCATCCAGCGGTCTAATATACAACGTAAGATCATTGTTTAAAAAAATCAGTACAAAAGATTGGAATTTTATTTATTTTAATAATTATAAACTAGTGCTTAACTGCAATCCCGCCTGATGGCAAGCAGTGATGCAATCGTTGATGGTAAAGCGCGCTAGTTTATTAAGAGCCTATTCACTCAAAAAAACTGAGTGAATAGGAAGGAAGATGGCAGTTGAGCGAGGTGGTGTAATGTTAAACCCAACAACTCGACCAACGACGCTGCGCCAAAGGGAGATTGATCTAGAGATCCTCCACGACCAAAATCCCGAAACAACAACATTTCACGCATCGTACCCTGCATACATAAATCGCATCACAACTGCTCAAGCTCGTCCTCCGTACGGCTTCACCAGTCATTATGCCGGAACACGACGAATCGCTTGGCGGCAAGACTTTGTCTGGTGGGTGGTAACTTCTGCCGGCGGCGAATGGCAAGGCCTACCACCTTTCTAAGAGGATTAGTTTTTTAAACGGCGACTTTTCTCTGACGGCACCCTAATTACGTAACACACTCTTGATATTAACTGGAATCATTTTGAAGTATATTGCTAATCCATTGCTCCATATGTTTAAGTGTTCAAAAACGTTAATAACGCAATGAATGTTGTTGATCTGTCAAAATGAAACCCATTGCTACTGATGGCGTTTTACGTAATTACACCACTGGTTTGAGTTGCAAAAGATCCCCAATCACTAAAATATGTTTTTTTCCAAACCATCTTCTAGATCAGATGAATCAAACACTTTGCATAAACGAAGATTTATGTAGGTTAATTAGATATCATAGACAATTCACCTATAATAAATAGTTCGATAGTTTTTAAGTATGTCCTTAAGCGGTTTCACCGCCACTCGTAAGTCCAATGCACTATATGTTGAAGCTTTCTAAATACATATGATTGTGGTACTCTAACTTGCGCTTGACCGCAATCCCGTCTGATGGTAAGCAGAACAGTGATGCGATAGTTGATGGTAAAGCGCGCTAGTTTATTAAGAGCCTATTCACTTTAGCCTTGAAGACACTCAAATTGTAGTGTGACGGAAACACCGCCGCTGGCAAATTATATAAATACTAAATACTACTAAATTTAGCTGAAAATTTACAAACTTCATTGGACCGTATATCTATCCATACTAATATTATAAATGCGAAAGTAACTCTGTCTGTCTGTCTGTCTGTCTGTTACGTTTTCCCGCCTAAACCTCTCAACCGATTTTGATGAAATTTGGCACAGACATTCTTTAGACCCTGAGAAAGAACATAGGCTACCTTTTATCCCGGAAAAATTTGATGTTCCCGAGGGAAATTTAAAAAGCGCGATATAACCGAACACCACGCGGGCGAAGCCGCGGGCGGAAAGCTAGTAATAAAATAAATAAAGTAATCAATATCTACCCTTTAACGAAAACTCAATGTAAGGAAAAAGTTACAAAATACTTACAAAAACTTAATTACGAAGAGACTGAGTTAATCCATACTAATATTATAAATGCGAAAGAACTCTGTCTGTCTGTCTGTTACGCTTTCCCGCTTAAACCTCTCAACCGATTTTGATGAAATTTGGCACAGACAATCTTTAGACCCTGAGAAATAACATAGGCTACCTTTTATCCCGGAAAAATTGATATTCCCGAGGGAAATTTAAAAGGTGCGATATAACCGAACTCCACGCGGGCGAAGCCGCGGGTGGAAAGCTAGTACTACATATACCACAGTGATTGACTATTTACCACATACACACACCCTCTTACATTCATACACACATAATCATATCACACAAATAGAGGACACACGTACTGTTCAGTGCTTATTCTTAATTTAATCTAATTTTAAGTTAATTTATTATTTCTGGTAAATTATAAAATTTTTAATTTTATTTGGTACTAGCTTTCCGCCCGCGGCTTCGCCCGCGTGGAGGTCGGTTATATCGCGCTTTTTAGATTTGCCTCGGGAATATCAAATTTTTCCGGGATAAAAGGTAGCCTATGTTGTTTCTCGGGGTCTAAAGATTGTCTGTGCCAAATTTCATCAAAATCGGTTAAGAGGTTTAGGCGGGAAAGCGTAACAGACAGACAGACAGATAGATAGACAGAGTTACTTTCGCATTTATAATATTAGTATGGATGATGTTATTTTATTTTATTTCATTAAATTTGATTGATTTATTCTATTTTTGAACATGTCAATTTACAAAGTGTTGACTGTACTCAATGGCTACCTACATAGGTATATCTAGTGTCTACTTTTTAAGGGATTGGGTGCTGATAACTGAAACACAGGCTTTTGCCTAGTTCGGTTACAGATGTGTAATCCGATTGTAACAATAAATTATAGCCTATAACATATTTCGTGTAACAATGTAAATAATTTCTGAATAAACGTTATTATTATTATATAATTGTTCCAGTCCCTCGATGTACGAGGAATAAAAGAGGGAGCAAAACGCTTAGTCGTTGAATTAAATCAGGCAATTCCCTTGCACACTGATAGAGCAGCGGTGGACTAGTAGTATCGTCCGCGATTTACAAGTTGTAGGCCGTAGGTTAGAACCCTATCAGGTGCTTTAATTTGTATAAATTATTTCATCACTACTGCTCTCAAAACGGTGCAGTGAAGGAAAACGTCGTGAGACAACCGGCATGTTTTAGAAGCAAAAACTCCGAAGGCATGTGACATTTATCAACCCGCACTGTGCCCGCCTGGGCCGCAGTGGGCCGTAATCTACACGGGTAGATTACGGCCCACTCTATCTCATCGAGAGGAGGCATGTGTCCTAGGAGTGGGAATATTTTAGGCTGATTATATATTCCTGATTTCTGTCTCAACATGTCAAAAATGCATCCAATTTGTCTATATTTATGAAAAAAAAAAGAAAAGTGTGTTTGTTCCGCTTTCACGCCGTAACTACTGAACCGATTTCTTTGAAATTTTGTAGACACAAAGATAAAAGTCCGGATTAAATAATAGGGTAGTTTTTATCCCGGAAGAATCGATATTCCCAAGGAAAATCTAAAAAGCGATATAACCTACCTAAAGCTAATGGATTATTATTTTGACCAAATTTTGAGTGAAATTTATTTTAGGGTAATTTGTTCATTTCATTTGTGTAATGTTTATGTTCGAGTTGAAAAGTTAGTAGTACTTAGTAATCGTTCGACTATTTCTTCGTGTAAACTAAAAAGTATAAAAGCCAGTATAGTCTTATCCACAGTTTTTATCAAAGCAGAAGGGGAGGCATTTCCAGCAGTGGGGCGCTCTAAGCTAGATTAAATTAGAAGATATATGTGTACTACGCTGGATTTTTGCAATGACAATCATTTTTTTTTTATGTAGATGTGTGTGGGTAGATGTGTGATTTGATTATAGATTACTGAACGACGAACATTTCTTCCTTCTGATCTAATTCAAAGGTTTCTGCAGACCATTATTTTTGCCCATATAGGTGCAAAGTTCTCATCAATATAAATGAATTAATTCCAAACACAAAGTAGCTACTGTAAACCGTTGGGAATCCCCTAACTGCCCTTCGTCTTCGTCATAAGATCTCTAATGACAATCCCAATTTATCTAGGTATAAAGCTCTTATCAATACAAATTAATCAGGCACAAACACAAGGTAGCTGCTGTGAATCGCTGAGGACTTCCTTCGTTTGTCTCTCGACTCCATCATCAAATCTACTTCAGACCTTCATTATAACCCATATGGGTGCAAAATCCTCATGAATATAAATGATATAAGTCCAAACACAAAGTAACTACTGTAAATCGTTGAGGAGTACTCGGGACTGACCTTTGTCTTCATCATCAGAGCCTTTATGACAGTCACAACCCATCGAGGTGTAAAGTTCTCATCAATACAAATTAATCAAACGTAAACACAAGGTAGCTGCTGTGAATCGTTGAGGAGTTCTCACGACTGTCTCCCAGCTTCATCATCAGATCTACTCTGTACCTTTATTACATTGTAGTGTTTTCTAATACTTATTGAAAATACTTAGAAATGCACTAGTCACCCCTACGATTTTTGAAAGTTACCCTTGATTTCTCTGGTCTTCTATCATCAGATCCTGACCTGGTAACTATTGGACCACCTGGAAAGTATACCCTTTCAAACAAAAAGAAATTTGAAAATCGATCCAGGTGTCTTAGGGTGATCGGTGAACACACCTACATAAAAAAAAAGATTACGACGAATTGAGAACCCGCTCCTTTTTTTGAAGTCAGTTGATGAAGCGGCCCACCAAGTTGAATATTTTATTGACGGTGGTACGTCAATCTCTACTAGTTTGGTTGGGCTCTTCTGCTTTCTAATCAAGGTCACCAGGTACTTCAGATCTTCGATTATTCTAGTTTTTATATTTTTCCCTTTATGTGACCATTAAACCCTGGCTGTGTACCAAATTTCAGCTCTCTGAGTTTATGGGAAGTACTACTTCTATTTTGATGATCATGAGTGAGTGAGTGTCGAAAACACGGAAATTTACTTTCGCTTAACTTCAGAAGTGGATGAGCTACATACTTGAAATTTTAGATTTGAAGTGTGTTAATACAGCTTACTGGATGACCAAAATTTCAGCGTTCTGATACTATCCAGAGGTTCTGATTTAGTGGCCTGAAAATGCAGCGAAATGGTTCGGGTAAAGATGGTACGGCAGTGTTTGCTTCGCGCTCGACTTGGCGAGGGCACTGCCGTGCCCTCAGATATTGAGCTTGCAAATTATCCTTCGACTATCGATCTTTTATCAGCAGTATTGCTAATCACATCAATACTGACACCTGAGCTGCTGGCTCTGGATGTGGCTGCATGACGAGTACTATGCGCACTAAATATACACATATCAATACCACTCTTTTGTAATATTTTCTTAATCCAACCGTTGGGATGACACCTTCTTATAAGGTTTCTTGTAACTGATGAATAAATAATCATTATTAGTCTGTCGAATGGAATTTGTTTTATTTATATAGTCATGTAAACAGGTAGCTGGACATATATTAGGTTTTCCATTACAGAAAGGTAATTTCAAAAAGGGTTGAAAAGAATTCGGTTCCGAGGTGTTTATTAAATCTAGAATTTTAATGATAATTAGGTTTTGATTAATGACATTAATATTGCTTATTTTTATTTGTGAAAAATGTTTATACTCTATGAACAGTTACTAGAGCCAACAAGGTAAGTGAATACTTTGAAAGAGTTTCCAGGTTGTTCAGAGAAATAGCCAAGAACAGTATCAGTATCCCAAGTCATATTATACCTTGGTTGACATGGTCTTGATCTGAAAACTCCTTTCATAAACCTTTTTATTCACGAGTCCTGTAATATATTTGGAAATAATATTGACAGGGCGATTTGTACGAATTAATTGTGCCATATTTGGCACCTTTATCAAATACTTTTGTAAGGAAATCTAAAATTACGGTAACATTGGTATCCAAATAGTCATAACCGCTTTGTTTACAATATTCTAACCAGGGTCTAATACAAGTGTCATATTGCTTGTACGTGTTATCTGAAAGCGAATTGATCATAATGCTAACCGTCCTCACTGGTATTAATATCTTCAAATATTTTTGCCGGATAATTTTGCGGCAACTAAGCGAAGTGTCTTGTGAAGATTGTTGGGTGTTCCGAAAGGAGCTGACAAAAGATTAACGTCAGGACTGAAATGTATAAAGGATGGGCAGGCTAGTCTTAAACAAAGGAAACGAGGGTTGTTATGACCAATATGGTACAACTACTGCTTCTTCTGCCTTGTCGGCTTTTATTTTTCGTAACACTTTTAAAATTAAATAAAGGGGAGAAAAGCATAAAAATATAATTATGTCCAGGACACAGTAAAGGCGTCGATAGTCCATGCGTCAGGGTCGATCTTCCAAGTAATATACATTTGGCACTACAGCGACTCTCTAACTAATCTATTTCAAAAAAGGCCAAACACCTGACAAAACTTTTTCGAAAGCATAGTCTGCGAATTCCCATTCCGTATCCTGAAATGCCTTTCTAGACAAAATATCGGCCCCACAGTTATCTTTGGTATTTATGTAAGATACAAAAATATATATCTTTCGGGACATACACCATTGCCAGATTTCTCTGGTTACATTGTTTAAATGTGGGTACTGCACGTTTCCCATACGGTGGATGCAACAAATAGCCGTTGTATTGTCGATTCTCAATAAAATGTCTACTTACATTATAAAGATCCTTTGCAAAAACCTTAAGTGCGAGGAAAACAGCTTTTAATTCTAATTCATTTATGTGTGAACAAGATTCGTCATTTTTCCAATAACCGGACGCTTCCTTATTATTACAAAAAGCGCCCCAGCCAGTTAAACTCGAATCGGAAAATATTTCGAAACTAAATTGATTAAATCTAAAAGGCGAACAAGCACTATCAATGTGATTTAACCACAAACAAAAATCATCTTGCAATTTTTAAAATTACTGGGTAGGTGAATAATTTGTTCGTAACTGTCATTATTGTTTACAAAATAACACAGGTACTTGTGACGTTCAAACAATTTAGTGTATAACCCAGAATATTGAACCGCAGGGCAATACAAACCGGCAGACCAATTTATTCTAGCAAAATTGCGAAGTTTGCATTTTCGTTTGTGTGTCCTTTTCTGTTCTTTTTGTCAGGAAGGTATAGTGTCATAAGTTTTGAATCGTAAATAAAACCTAAAAATTTGCATTGTTGTTTTGGGGTAAGTGAACATTTTCTGTGTTGATTATAAAACCTAGATCTGTCAAAACTTTCATTGTGTAATTAACGTTATCGTTACATTCTTTATATGATTGGCCGAAACAAAGGATATCGTTTAAATATATAGCGAATATGTAATCTTTATTTCGTAAGTATTCTATTACGGATTTAAGTAATTTAGTAAAAACGTATGGTGCTGTACATAAACCAAATGGGAGGCAAACGAATTCGTACAATCACCGGTGAGAGTTTTGATAAGTGCGTGATTTGAAACGTAAGTATTTTCGATGTGATTTAGTAACATTGATTAAAAAATAAGCGTCTTTTAAATCGATAGATGCCATGAAACAGTTTGGTGTTATTAATTTTGAGGCAGTGCGATAATCTTCTATCTTAAAATGACTTTCTTGTTTAGGTTTTTATTTTTTGTAACTATTAAGTTGATTTTTGTGTCTTTTGCGTAACCTTACGGGCCTCTGCCGATTTTTGCACATTATTGGCATGTTTTACTTTTTCGGACATAACGTCGCCAAAAAAATATTTATCTGTGCATGAATTTGCGAGGGTATCTCGAACACCGATACTTATGGATGAAATAACAAATTTCTTTCCCATTTTGGTTGAAGTTTTCGAAATTAGACTTCAATAACTGGAGCTAACGCTGCGAGTGCAGTACCTATTTATTTCTGCCTATACATAAGCGAGAAATCCCGTTTTTAAGAGTTCCGTCAATGCGGTTTTAGCCTCCGGATTTAATAGAGGCGGTACCAACATTTTTTGGGTAAAAAATATTCCTTTGCTAGTTATTCCTTGACCTCCTTGCAGATGTAGTATAAATCTTTTTTCTCCGTTAAGTTTCGGTACTAAGAATACACTAGATACAAATTGAGTTTTCGTAAGTACATTTACGAATTGCCCCAATTTTAAGTAATTTAATTAAAGATTTTTGAAAATCTGCGGCCTCTTGGGGTGATTTTGTATATGAAACAATACTGTTACTCTGGACTGGTGGGTTATTGAAAGGAATAGTGTAGCCTTCGGCCCATAATAAGACAATAGGATCATTTGTAATGTTCGCCCGCCTTTGTGAGAAAAAACGTAAACGTCCTGCGTACAGTACCTCTTTTTGCGTTAGCGGCGAGTTTGGACGTTTCTGCCACGACGCGACGGTGAGGCGTGCGGCGGCGGTGAGCGCTAGCGGGCTGCTCTGCGCGGCGGTGGTGGCGGGGCCCGGCTGCTCTGCTGCTGGTGCTGGCGGTGAGGCGTGCGGCGGCGGTAAGCGCTCGCGGGCTGCTCTGCGCGGCGGTGGTGGCGGGGCCCGGCTGCTCTGCTGCTGGTGCTGGCGGTGGCCGGGCTGACTCTTCCGTGCATACTGCTTGCCCGCTACTTTTGATGCAGGGGTTTGAAGTTTAGTCTCCGGTTCTGGCGCTTCACCTAGCAACGCTAGGATGTCAGTGTCCAGGACGGCGTCTTCGACTGCGCCCGTCAAGCCATCAGCGTCAGTATCTTGCATTGGCGGCGGATCAGGAACAGTCTCCACGCCAGCCACTGCAGCTTCGGTTTCGAGTTGGTATGAGCAGCCAGCAAGAACGAAAAGTTCTTGTAAAAACTATTAAATTGAAATAGCCCCGAATAGCTATTCGCATTTTTTTTACTTTGAGGGTAAAAGCCCAGAGTAATGGCAGTTACGCATCAGTTTATAATAAATGTGGATGGATACAACCCAGTTATTCATACTAAATAAGTATAAACGGCAGTTGTTCGCATCTTTGAGGGTAAAAGCCCAGAGTATTGGCAGTTACGCATCAGTTTATAATAAAAGTGGATGGATACAACCCAGTTATTCATACTAAATAAGTATAAACGGTAGTTGTTCGCATCTTTGAGGGTAAAAGCCCAGAGTATTGGCAGTTACGCATCAGTTTATAATAAAAGTGGATGGATACAACCCAGTTATTCATACTAAATAAGTATAAACGGCAGTTGTTCGCATCTTGGAATGTTAAGAGCCAAAATTAGGAAATAACGCAATAATTGAATGAATATCAATCACTTACGATCTGTATCTTCATCAGAATAAATAATTCGTTTCTTAAGTTTTTCATTTAACCTCCTAATTTTTCACCTAATCCTTTCTTCCGAGTCCTCGTACTTCCGTTTCTTCCCCATGTTCAAATTCAAATAATGGTGCGGTAGGGTTCTTTCCCAATGACGTGCGTAGGCTTTGGCACGGAAACAACATAATGAGGAGCAGATCGCGCCGACCGTTCGAACCGGCAGGAGCAGCAGAGTGGGGGTAGTGGGGGTAAAAGTAAGTTGCCAGTGTTTAAAAAAAAAATGTATTTAAAAAATCCGTGTGATAGGCTGATGCGTGGTACACATCTACAATTTGTTAACCAAATCGCAAAGAAAGAAGCTGCGAAACATAATTGAAAGATGGCCCAGTCTTTCTTGTAGCCAGGGAATTTTAAATGAACTACCGCAATTCTATCGGAAACTCCTTCAAATCACATTATGTTCTTCTTCAGTTTAGATTTAATAAGGAAACCTACTCCTTTTTGTCCGGTGTGTTCTCCTTTGTGGAACATGATATAGTCTTTCCTCTCTTCTATTCTTTCTCCTGGCCTTCTCATCTCGCTGATGCCCATTATGTCCCATTTTACGTTGGA
>JADWQK010000685.1:0-25857 GCA_017933935.1 Sesamia nonagrioides
ACTATTCTAGTCGTATTTTAAGAGCTGACTTTAAAACTTCACTCATCTTTTCTTTTAGGTATATCCCACAAGATCTGAGCATGGTTGGTCTTGTAAATGCGTGTATCAGCTGTGGCACATCACTTTTCTGGAAACTAGCACATACATTGAATGCAAACACAACACGTGAAGCTGCTATTAGAAATATGGTTGCCCAACAGATAGCGCCTTGTCAGGTAATTCTTTTTTTTTATTATGTTATATCTTTTGGTAATAATCCAAATAAATAAGTGACTACTAGATACACTAAATCTGAAGGCAGTGAATATTTTTTATGATTATGTGTAACTAAAAACACAAAATAATTTGGTATAATATTTCTTTACATCAGCTGTTTACTTTTGTTGCAGTTAACAAGAACAACATTTCTCTGTCATACATGTTGGCAAAGGATGGACAGGGCAGCATCACTTTCTGCTTTAGAACGTGAACCTGAAGCAACAAGACATAGTCCTTCTCTAGAATCTGAGGCAGGCACTGTGACTTCTACCCAAGCAGAAGAAAGAAATGCAGATATATCTGCCAGTGATCAAATAATACTGCCGAATTACATACGGGCCCCAAGTACACAACAGCATTGTTTTTTCCCTTATTGTGGCGGTGTTGAATGACTTTGAGTCCCAGCATCACTACGTGTAAGTTTACTTTGCGATTATATATAATTACTATGTGCCTTCAGATTGTAGAATCTGCTCATACCACTTGACCGGGACTTATTGTTGCAATCAATATTGAATCCTAATAGAACATTTAGCTCTGAACAAATGCAAGAACTACTCTCTTTACTGAAAGATAATAATAATAATGCATTTAGATTTTGACAACATTCAGACTATGGCTGATCATATTGTTCATTATTATTTAGGATTTCCCAAACAGTAATTTGAGCAAATTCTTGCAGAAGTACCGAGATTATCAGGCAATCATAGAGGAAGTTTTGCACTTGCAGCCCATTTAATTATATTATACTATTTAAATATATTATTATTGAAGTGTGCACTAATGCTAGAAATAGAACCATAAATGGCAATATATTTGGACATAACTGTTCACTGGTGAGGGTCAGAATCGCTAGTTGTTAAGTTAATCGCAAAGTATACTTCGTGTATGTTTTAGTCAGCACTGCTAACACAGGCCACGCAGCAATACAGCAGTACTACTGTAACTGTATAGTCCACCGCCGCACTGTAGGATATCCTGCCCATGTTATGACGGTGATATGGTACTTAGGATCGGCACGGCATCAAAATTATATTTTTCCACCGGCCCAATTTTTGGATGATATTTTAGTGATATATGAAGACTAACAAAATGAATAAAGATGTGAAACTACAGTGAATTTTGTATTATTTGACTCCAAGTGTATTGACATAAACAGTATTGATGGAATATAAGAATGTTAAATAACTTCGAAATGCTAAGTTTTTTGTAGACCATTTCTTTTACTAATTAATTGTTAAAATTGCCCCCTATTATTATCATTATTTTATATTTGTGTGCACAGTGGGCCTAAATTACTATGGCGACTTGGCATTCCCCTTTAAGGACTAACTTGTTGAACGCAGTAATTACATACCTTCGCCAGTAATAACAATTAGTTTCACTTAGAAACTTTTTCAATTCCGACTTCGAGTAACCGGTAGACGGTGATCGGATTACCCCTCATTACTTTATCGGCTCCATCAAGCGCCATTTCCCGTAATCAGGGATTTATTTGCCTTTGTGTACCTTTTTGTTTTAATCTACGAAAAGGGCAAATGTTTGGACCAAAATGAATACAGCAATTAATATAAGTATTTCCTACACATACAACATACTTACGTAAACTCACGCTTACCCATCGTGGGCAAAGGCGGAAACAGCAGACGACACCTGCTACTATAATTACATACTCCTTTTACCTCCTCCGTAAGCATTACACTTGTATCCACACTTCCATGCTTTTAAATAAGAAGTTCCAAACTAACTCTATTTATAAGTAAAGGTTACATGACTAAATCACTTGAAAAAAATCGATACAAGGAGATACCTGGCATCTAAGGGAGGAAAGCGCTACTTACTTATCCGATAGCACGATTCCATGGGATTTTTTGAGTGAGTAGAAGCTAGTGACTTTATAAATCACCATTGTCAACATTCCCGTTTGTGTTTCTTTTGATCAAGTGTCCAGAATAAAAAGTAGCCTGTAATAAAATATTCTACTTCAGGCTCTGGGTAACCTGAAGCGCCAGACTTGGGCGACAGTCAATTCGGCTCTGGTGGAGACTCTCAACAAATTATACTACGAACACCGCAGAGTGCGATCGCTGTCAGGGGCATTACGGAGTATCGCACGATCTCCTATGAAGCGGCCTATCTACTCGCTGGATCCCCGCTCTGCGATCTGGAGGCTTCACTGTACCGGCGCCGCGAGGAGACACAGGAGTGAAGCGAACGACCGATGCAGCGCCAGCGCATGCAGTGTCGCTGGTGGCAGAATGGCGGGACACGCTTTCACGCCTACCGCCGCCCTCATCACCAACAAGGCGATCCCCCCGATACTGGCGAACTGACTCGGAAGAAGGCCCCGCTCAATGACGTTTCAGGAGATATAGGTGCTCGCGGGGCATTATTGCTTCGGAAAGTACCTGTGTCGCATAAACAGGGAGCTGAACGCTCGCTGTCACCACTGCGTCAACTGCCGGGAGGACACGGCGCAGCATACCCTGTCAGAGTGTGCCGCTTGAGAGAAGCCGCGTGGTACCCTCACCTCTGAAGTAGGCAGTAACCTGACGCTGCCGTCCGTAATCTAGTCGATGGTCGGCAGCAAGGAGTCTTGGGAGGCGGTAGTTTCCTTCTGCGAAACAGTCGTATTACAAAAGCAGGTTGTGGAAAAGGAAAGGGAGATCTTGTCCACTCACCCGGCCTGCAGCAAACGCACCAGGCGTCGGCGGAATAAAGCCCTCTTCTAGCTCCCGTCGGGAGCGTTTGTCGCCCCCGAAACATCATGACCTGAGGTGGCGGCGTGAAGTATTCTCAGACGTCGTGACTCCCCCCCCTCACACTAGGATGGTTTTTAATCAGTAAGGGTCTGTTTGTAAGAGTCTGAGAACCGCCGCCCGTCCTGGGCGGCGGTCATCCACGTGGTCTTTCCACCCTGAGAGAAATAAAGGAAAAAATAAAAAAGAGCTCTGGGTAAGCTGATACTTGAATAACATCAGGCTCATTTCAGTTTTGGTTTCGATGTGAAATGGAAAAGACATACAAAGTTCTTTTAGAATTTATAGTATTATAATACGGTACGTTTATACACGGTAACGAAAGATGGACACAAAGTGAACCGGTGACCTTAAGGCCATAGAAAGGCACACCATGAATGCAAGTAAGACAGAAGTGGCGATGCTTGGAGAAGTCATATCTCCAGCAGTGGACTTTGGCTGAAAGGATGATGATGAGCAAAATATGTATATTAATCATTTTAGCCTCCAGGTTTAGAGTCAATAAAATGTTTCAGGCGAAACTATACTAGATATTTTTATTGATCGATTTTTTGAAAAAAGCCGTATTTTTTAAAACACAGGTAAAAGCATAGTCACAGCCTATCAATTTCTCCTGCGTTTTTAGAGCGTACAGCTCACTGCCACCGCCTTTAATGAACGAATGTTTTTTTTTTTTTTTAATGCAACAAACTCGCTAAACAATACGAGCAAAATTCCGTTTCTTCGTGGCTCCATGACGTTTGCATAAGCTGCGACGGTATCCTATTGTTATATCACTGCTGGTGGAAGCACCCTAGTTCAGAATAATTGGCTGTAACAACTCAATACTTTCATTGTCATGGAAAACCCCGAGAGCGATGGCTTCCTAAAAAAATGTTTCGTACATTTTGTGAGCCGGGTTGACATCTAGTGTGCCATGAGAGTGCAGGGTGACAATAGATAGAGAACACTTGGGACTGAGGTCCTGGACAGCCAATGAAAGGGTACTTAAAACGTGTGTTATTTTCGACGTATATGTCACTACCTCGTTGGTCTAATGATAAAGAACTGTACGAGGGTGACGCGGAAGCTGAAGTATGAGAGGAAAACAAAACAAAATTAAAATCGTTACATCAGGTTGGAAGTTACGTTGCTACAGACACACACCCATAGTCATCTCTAAATTTTTACACCTCATCGGGGGTCAATCCCTAGGTTTATGATGATGAAAGTCTCGAGACCAGCACTTGTCAGCGGGAGCATGTCACTACTAAACGCTAAATATAAAACACACGTATTCCGCTGCTATTCTACTGCATTCCGTTAGACTGGAGACCGACGTCAACAAAGTTGGAAAAAGGTTATTCAGTCGACGACTTTAGAGACAAACGCAATAGCTACTGGGTACATACAATTCGACGAGCATTGTATTTAATATTAGGTTTTTCAGCAGCAGTGTGGAATTTTAGTAGTTTCAAAAAAATGTGCTTTTTGTGTGATTACATGGAGTTAAAATGTAATTGGTGAATTATGGTTATACTAATTCCATCTTTTTTGTATATTTTAAACTAGAGCTTGACCGCAATCCCGCCTAATGGTAAGCAGTGATTCAATCGTTTATGGTAAAGCGCGCTAGTTTATTAAGAGCCTATTCACTCTAGCCTTGAAGACTGCCGCTGCAAAAACACCGCCGCTGGTATATTGTTCCAGTTCCTCGATGTACACAGTATAAAAGAGGAGGCAAAACGCTTCGTCCGGATCATAGTGGTGTTAACAAGGTAGGGGTGGAAACTCGCCGTACGACGGGTCGTCCGATGATGGAACAGAGATGAGGGAATTAAATCATGAAATTCCCTCGCACACTCACCAAAATGCATCTTAAAGAATACCGAAAGGCTGGCTACTCAACGCCTGTACCTTACAGCCTCAAATTTTCTCACTCCTGGGACACAGGCGGTGAGAGTGTGGAGTAGGCCGTAATCTACCACGCTGGCCCAGTGCGGGTTGGTAGATGTCTCATGTTTTCGATGTTTTGGCTCTAGGACATGCCTGTTCACTCATGATATTTTCCTTCACCGTTTTGAGAACAGCAGTGATGGATTAAAGCGCCTTATGGGGAACCTATGACCCAGAACTAGATCACCGCGGCTCTCATAATCAGTTACAACTTGCCTGTGCTAAATCCTTTGATACAGGCATGATGTTATGTTCTATTTTTATTACTTTAATAAATGATAGAATAATAATTCTAAATTAGGCCTCAATGCCATTTAGTAAAGCCAAGTACCAATTTTGATTTGTAATAAAAGCACCTATGTACTAATGATCTCTTATATAGGTTCATGGTCTTAAAATCATTACCAGGCACAGCTGCTTTGGAATTTCTCATTACATATACAGAGTGACGATTAATTTGAAATCAGGTACTCTACATTACATATTTCAATCATACATAATTAAAACAGTTAACATCCTAGTCGTGGAATCTTAATGAAACCTAATAACCAACTTAATATTAAACTAAATTTCTGATTATTTGGTAATAACAACATAACGTTCGTGTAGATTTATTGATACCATCAGCCCACATACGGTACACGACTATACTACAAGTATATGTCACTTATGTTATAGTCAAATTGTTACTCTGTATGTTTTATGCTACTGATGTGCTGATAGAGGTTTTTACAGCTTTAAGCACAACACGTTTGTATCATCATCATCAACCTTCTGTCGTCCCACTGCTGGTCACGGGTCTCCTCTTATACACAAAAGGATTGAGCGTAATTACCAATCTTGCTCAATGCGGGTGGGCGATTTCAGACTTAAAGTCCAGGCTTCCTCAACGGACGGGGTTTTCTTTACATATTGTATAAGATTTTGGCTAAGATAAATTACGAAGCAATCGTGAGAATACCAATATCTTTAAAGAAATATCTTAAAACAACTCTGACACCGAGCTGATAAATTGCTCGAACAGCTCGTTTTTAGAGTACAAATATATTTTGCGCTGTGGAAATAACTAAAATAGACTAAACGATCTGTATCAACGTCAGTGTATTGTGTTACTTTCCTGACGGTGTATGCGGCCGAACTGGGCCTTCTTGCTAGGGTTGACTGAAGTTAACTGAAGTTTGGCATCTACTACTGCCGAGTGTCTATTGGATCTGATGCGTGGATACAATGCATGTCAGATGCATTTATAAGTGTGGAAACACTTCTATAAAGTACTCAGTATTATATTACTCGAGTTGTGGTGGCCTAGTGATTAAAACACCAGCCTCTCAAGTATGAGTGTGCGGGTTCGATTCCAGGTCAGGCAAGTACCAATGTAACTTTTCTAAAGTTATATGTACTTTCTAAGAATATCTTGCACACCAATGACTGAAGATGAAGGAAAACATCTTGAGGAAACCTGGACTTTATAAGTCTGAAATCGCCAACCCGCTTTGAGCAAGCGTGGTGATTACGCTCAATGCTTCTCTGTATGAGAGGAGACCTGTGCCCAGCAGTGAGACGATAAAAAGGTTGATGATGATGATGATGATAATTACATTACTAGGTGTATTTCATATAGATGGCAAATCATTGGTGTACTTTGTTTTAAAATAAACCTCAATCTTTCAATTAAATACGTATTAAAGGTCTATTATTATGTATGTTTATTTAGTCCTATTTAACTATTGAGTATAAAAAGAAGTTTTTTATGTTTATAACTTTTTGTACTTTGTAATATTTTTTTATTCCAGCATACACTGTGCTACTGCGGGGCAAAGGCTTTCCTTCACTCCTTCTATCTTCCGAGAGCCCGCACGACCTCCTTCCAGATTTGACGATATAGTACATAGCTCATCCCGCCATATCCTACGCGTTCTGCCGCGACCTCGCCCCACTATCTCAGAGCACCAATTCTGTAGTACTTGAGTTCACAATTTGCCCGACATGCAGCACACAAGTTTTGCCGAAACCGAAATTGGGCGACCTTTTGAGCTGTGTTAGTAGTCTTTCTTTGGCGAGTTGTTTGTATTTTGATGCCTATAGACAGTTCAAAATAACAATAAATAAAATATGTTGTTCATTCAACCGGTTAGCTAGTCTTTATCGACTTTTGATTTTAATGCCATCCTTATGGCGTTTTTGCGCCTTTGCCTAAAAAAATGCTAATGCGTGCTCATCGCTAATTTGTGAGCAAGTGAAATAATAAAGTCTAAGTTTTATTATTTCTACGTAAATATATTATACGACGTTGTATATACACATACGTGCACTTTGATAGTTAAATACAGCTTCTGATTTATAGTGGCAATATCGCCTGAACAGCTATTTCAACTGACTGCATTTATATTCTAATCTATTATGTGTTTTAATAACATTTTCGAATGTATTGTCGAGCGAATGAGATGCGCCCGAAGTGCCCCTAGGCCCTAGAAACTACATTACCTACATACAAAACAAGCTAAATGAGCATCTTTACCAGGAAAACTAATTGGGACCCCGGGGCGTGATTCCGCTTCAGAAAGGAAACCTTATTAGGGCCGGGTAATTATATGTCAGTCCGGTGAGGGCACGGAAATTTTGGACGTTTTTTAGGATTTTTTGGTTAGGTGTCGAAATTGGCCATAGGGAATTTATGAGGTTGATGAAGTTTATATTTTAAAATGTTCAAGGTGAATATTTTAATTTCTATGAACATACCATAATCACCCTAAAGTATTCGCTCAGTGGAGCGAATACTTTGGAATGGCCTGTCTCCCATCCACTGATGGGAGACAGGCCATTCCAAAGTATCTCTCTTTGATAAGGAATAGGCTATAATTGGCAGGCTATAATTCGCGGGCTTAGCGGAAGGTAAATATTTTTGTCTTCGAAATTCATCATTCAGTATCCTCATAATGATCGTCCATCACTGCTCACAATATGATATTAAATAGCTGGCTATTTCTGGCTAATTACAACAAATTGCAATAAAAAGGTTTCAATTTCAGTTTGTTCAGTTAATTACGTCACTGTCTAAATGTCAGTTGCGTTTAAAGTAATTTAAAGAATGCATATTTTTCTGTCTATTTCACTAAGAAGAGCGCTAAAGATAAATAATTGTTTTGCCATACCATGAGAATTTAGTTGAAATTTAAATTTGAAAATTTAATGCGCGTTAAAAATCTGCCGCGATATTTTTACGTTTATGTGAATACTGGCTAAGATGGTAGGTTAGGAGTAGGTAAGAAATAGGTTTGAGTGGTTTAAACTGAAGGAATCTTTTCTGCTTTTTGTATATCATGGAAAATTTTGAATTAACTATTAAACATTTTAAACAAGGTATATCATACACAAAATATGCATCATTAAATTCCACATGCAACGAGAAAGCCTGCAGCCTGCACCGTGGCGAAGGAAACGACTCGTTATGCCTCAATAGTGACGCGACGCCTCGGCTGACAGATGATGAAAATTAACCCTTGATTGCTTCGGGTGAAAAAATAGGAGAGCAATTATGTGGACAAGGCATGCATTTTGGACAGCAAGCTTGCATTTTATACTACTACTACTACTTGAAAAAAGCTATGCTCGGATATTCATTGCGCGATCGAATCAGAAATGAGGAGATCCGTAGAAAACCCAAAGTCACTGACATAGCTCTTTGAGTTTCTAAAATTAAGTGGCGGTGGGCGGGGCATATTTTTTGTAAAACCGATGGCCGATGGAGCAGTAAGGTTCTGGAGTGATGGCCACGTACCGGAAGACGCAGCGTAGGAAGATCCCCAACAAAGTGGACCGCTGACCTGGTGAAGGTCGCGGAAAGTCAGTGGATAAAAGCAGCACAAGACCGGCCATTGTGGATAGCCTTGGGAGGCCTTCGTATAGCAGTGGATCTCTATAGGCTGAAGAAGAAGAAAACTTGCATTTTAATTATCTCACAAAAAAAGGTGGAATGTCTCACATTATTACTTTTAAAATATAATATACATTATGAAATGGAACAAAGTTAAAATTTTCCAGTTTATTTTACTGATGTCGACTACATATTTGAAAATGGCGAGTAAATAATAATGGATTGTTATAAATCTAGCACATACTCTCTAGAACTTGCAAATGCTAAAAAATTTCGGAATGCATTACCCATAGATCTCAAATGTTTTTGTTGCCTTAACGAGATTGACTCCTACCGATAGAACTGGCTGTCACTAGAAATAGAATGGGATGGAAAAGATAGATTATTATATAAGAACCTTAAAGCAATTTTTCTGTCACAAAAGAAATCTGAAGTCATGCTGTGCTCTGAGAAAGACTAGTTATAGAAATACTAAGAAACTTCAAAACTATATGCATATTTTCTTATTCTAGCACGTCCATATTAAAACAGTCGAATCCCATTAAACGGATTTTTGCATTGAAAAGTGGGCGCTTAATGGCGACTCTTTTGTTTTCATATCTTTTCATTTACCTGCAATTAAAATGCCGGAAATTATTTACTTAATGCATTCATTGTGGAATTTTAAATTATGTGCGATGCATTGTGCGGCTATTACCTTGTTTTGGAACCCAGACGATGTCTCATTACTTAATGGCATTCTCTCAGGGTACTGGATCGTTGAAGATGATACTTAAGGGAAGGTGTCCCGGAAGACGTAGCCTTGGATAGTCTCCCAAAAATCAAACTGATGCCATATAACTTGTGACGACCAATGGAATCCGCAATACGAGAAGAATGAAATAGTTAGAAATAAAGCTGCCCGAGGGAGGCATATGTTCAGCATTGGACGTCTTTCTGTTGAAGTGATGATGAAGATAATAGTGAAACTACTAAACTACTGTGCGCTTAAGGTCGTACCCTCACCAAATGACCTCGAGCATTTGCTCCCTCTTCACCGCGCCCCACCTCTACAATACTTCGCAAAATATTACTAGCGCCGTCTGGCGGAACGAAGTACTTACAAATACAAGTTAAATTCATAGACCACAGAAGTAACAGACATGGCACTTTTATTTTTGTTTATTGGTGCGCCCAAATACTTTTGGTTATTATGTACTCAAACAAATGTTGACGATACTTCATAATAAAAATTCTGCGGTGTTTATTTTTTAACCGACTTCAGAAAAAGGTGGTTCTCAGTTCGATTTATTGTCGCTGATAACTTTATGGTTAATGAACCTATTTAGACCATTCTTTTTTATATGAAGGGATATGCTGCCTATGTAATCCCATTGTTACCACGTCAGTGTCGATAATGGAAATTCTGAGAAATTTAGGCCAATTATCGAAAATTGTAGGCACGCTTCGGGTGACAACTTGATACTCGTGTTTATATCGGATGATACAATAAAACCGTGAAGATTTGGGCCTGACCTGATGATGGAGATGACAGAATATCAAGGGAATCCACATCGGAAGCAACTATCACGTGTTTGGGCTTATTTAAGGTCGTACCCTCACCAAATGACCTCGAGCATTTGCTCCCTCTTCACCGCGCCCCACCTCTACAATACTTCGCAAAATATTACTAGCGCCGTCTGGCGGACGAAGTACTTACAAATACAAGTTAAATTCATAGACCACAGAAGTAACAGACATGGCACTTTTATTTTTGTTTATTGGTGCGCCCAAATACTTTTGGTTATTATGTACTCAAACAAATGTTGACGATACTTCATAATAAAAATTCTGCGGTGTTTATTTTTTAACCGACTTCAGAAAAAGGTGGTTCTCAGTTCGATTTATTGTCGCTGATAACTTTATGGTTAATGAACCTATTTAGACCATTCTTTTTTTATATGAAGGGATATGCTGCCTATGTAATCCCATTGTTACCACGTCAGTGTCGATAATGGAAATTCTGAGAAATTTAGGCCAATTATCGAAAATTGTAGGCACGCTTCGGGTGACAACTTGATACTCGTGTTTATATCGGATGATACTATAAAACCGTGAAGATTTGGGCCTGACCTGATAATGGAGATGACAGAATATCAAGGGAATCCACATCGGAAGCAACTGTCACGTGTTTGGGCTTATTTAATGTGTATTGATTAGACCTTTATAACTAAATATGTTATGACTGTAACTTCAGGGTTGGAAGTTAGTTTTGTAGATTGAAAGTTAGCTAAGTCAGATGGACAAAGGGATAGAAAAATAATATAATAAAGTTTAATTTATCATTATTTATTATTTTAAGGGAAAACGTAATCAGGGTCAAATAAATTTCTGCAGAACTGACACATTTAAAAAAAAAAAAATTACTGTTTGTTTTTTGGGACCAGGCAAGACTGTGAAATTATATTATTAACTTCCGAAATTAGTTATTTTTCACTTTGTAGTGGTTTTTGAAGTCGGTTGTTTTTTTGTAAAAAGTTTTTATTTTTATGTTTGTTTGCGGATAACTTCGCCTAAAATTTGGTATTTCGATGAATTTTTGGGTATTTCGACATGGGTGTCGTGATAGGGGTTTTTGGGAGTGCAGATCACGAATATGACGTAATTTTTGAAATCCAAGATGGCCGACACCAATTTTATGATATTTTGACATGGGTGTCGTGAAAGGGGTTTTTGTGGGTGCTAATCACGAAAATGACGTCATTTTGGAAATCCAAGATGGCCTACACCAATTTTATGATATTTTGACATGGGTGTCGTGAAAGGGGTTTTTGTGGGTGCTAATCACGAAAATGGCGTCATTTTGGAAATCCAAGATGGCCGACATCAATTTTATGATATTTTGACATGAGTGTCGTGAAAGGGGTTTTTGTGGGTGCTAATCACGAAAATGACGTCATTTTGGAAATCCAAGATGGCCGACACCAATTTTATGATATTTTGACATGGGTGTCGTGACGGGGGTTTTCGGGGGTGCAGATCACGAAAATGACGTCATTTTTGAAATCCAAGATGGCTGACACCAATTTTATGATATTTTGACATGGGTGTCGTGACGGGGGTTTTCGGGAGGTGCAGATCACGAAAATGACGTCATTTTTGAAATCCAAGATGGCTGACACCTATTTTATGATATTTTGACATGGGTGTCGTGACGGGGGTTTTCGGGGGTGCAATCACGAAAATGACGTCATTTTTGAAATCCAAGATGGCTGACACCAAGTTTATGATATTTTGACATGGGTGTCGTGAAAGGGGTTTTCGCGGGTGCTAATCACGAAAATGACGTCATTTTTGAAATCCAAGGTGGCCGAAATTATATTTCATGATATTTTGACTTGGGTATCGTGACGGGTTTTCGGGGCGCTGATCACGAAAATGACGTCAATTATAAGCTGTGGCATAGCTTCTATTTCTTTATCAAAGTCAAAAATAAAACATCAAATATAGTTTAGTCGCTAAATCGCCACCATTTTTCGCACTCCTTCAATGACGTCACTGGTAAAAAATAAATAAATAAATAAACTACAAAAAAGAAAATACATACTTATACAAATGTATACGTTAATTGGCAAAATAAAAAAAATACTATGTCATAAATAACTAATAAAAAATTTCCTACTAACTACATACTGCGGAACTCGGTGTGCACACCTTTGCGATTTACCCCGCAGCCACGCGCAGGATTGCGTTTTTTATCTGCATTTTCATGCACATCTGCAGCCCTGCGCGTGAGCGCAGATTCAATGTATAGTACCATGCGTTTCTCCATACAAAATTTGGTACTAGCGAACATCTATCTTATATATAAAATTCTCGTGTCACAGTTTTCGTTCCTATACTCCTCCGAAACGGCTTGACCGATTCTCATGAAATTTTGTGAGCGTATTGAGTAGGTCTGAAAATCGGCCAACATCTGTTTTTCATCCCCCTAAATGTTAGGGGTAGTCCACCCCTATTTGTTTTTTTTATTTTTACACAACATTTTTAGTTTCTTTTTTTTTTACAACATAAAAAAATACATACAATCCTAAATTTTCACCCTTCTACGATCAATCCTTCAAAACTGATCAATCGTCATTTAATTAGTTTTATTCCCATAGGAAATCTAAAAAACGCGATATAACCCAATTCCACGCGGGTGAAGCCGCAGGCGGAAAGCTAATACTAATATATAAAGCTCAATAGTTTGTTTGTTTGAACGCGCTAATCTCAGGCACTACGGGTCCGATTTGAAAAATTCTTTTTGCGTTGGATAGCTCATTAATCCAGAAAGGCTTAAGGCTATAAAACATCACGCTGCGACTAATAGGAGCAGAGCATTACTAACTCAACGCGAACGAAGTCGCTGGCGGCCGCTAGTATAAAATAGCTTTACCGCGGCAGCCCCGAGTGCCACATGTTTTTGTTTTATTAGAAAGACGATATCTTCAAGGTAGTCTCATGTTTAGGAAATTAGGGTCTGATGATGGAAGACTAGGTAAATCTAGAAGAAATTTAAAAAATCAAAGGGGCATCTAGGGCTTTTCTAAGTTTTTTCATTAAGTGTTTTAACGCACTACAATTTAATAAAGTTCGGAGTTGATGATGGAGCCGGGAGACAGCCGAGGGAACTCCTTAACGATTCACATCAGCTGCCTCGTGTTTGTGCTTAATAAATTTGTGTTGATAAGAACTTTACACCTAAATGAGTTGTGATTATCATTAAAGCTCTGATGTTGAAGACAAAGGCCAGTTAAGGGAACTCCTTAAAGGTTTACAATAGTTACCTTATGTTTGGACTTATTTCTGTTCATTTATATTGATGAAAACTTTACACCCATATAAGTAGGTTAAAATGAATGTCTGCAATAGATCTGATGATAGAGCCGAGAGAAATTCGAGGGAACTCCTCAACGATTCACAGCAGCTACCTTGTGTAATATCTTGATTAATTTGTATTGATAAGAGCTTTACACCTAGATGGATTGTTATGATCATTAGGAGTCTGATAATGAAAACGAAGGACAGTCTGTTGAGGGAACTCCTCAAAGGTTTACAGTAGCTGCTTTGTGGTTGGACTTAATTCATTTATATTGATGAGAAATTTGCACCCATATGGGTAAAAATTAAAGAAAAAAAAACATGATTTTTTTTTTGGACCAGGCAAGACTGTGAAATTATATTATTATTCTCGTTTAATAAAACAAATACGTAAATTGTAAAAAATAAAACTATCGTATATCAAAATAAATAACAAATACATATACTATAATATTATTTACGCAAAGCTTCCTTTCGCAGAAAAATAATAAACATCCGACTAATACAATATCCGATCAGACTGGACGTTGACGGCAGCATATTTGGAAAAGGCCTGCAAGCAAACGACCTATTTCGTTTGCTTTAATTCCTTTAAGACCACAATGAAAGTATGAGCATTTCTAGAAATAACGCAATGAAATAACACAACTTAAATTCAGTCTCTTGATTTTAATTGATGTTTGCATAAGCATGACGAGTAGGTAGTGTTTGTACTATGTTAAAGTAGAGTGTTGTAAATTGTTGAGGAATTCCCTCGACTGTCTATGGTTTTATCATCTGATGTAATTCAGACTTTAACTTTTACCCATATGGGTGCAAATTTCTCATCAATATAAATGAATTAAGTCCAACCACAAAGCAGCTACTGTAAACCTTTGAGGAGTTCCCTCAACAGACTGTCCTTCGTCTTCATTATCAGACTCCTAATGATCATAACAATCCATCTAGGTGTAAAGCTCTTATCAATACAAATTAATCAAGATATTACACAAGGTAGCTGCTGTGAATCGTTGAGGAGTTCCCTCGAATTTCTCTCGGCTCTATCATCAGATCTATTGCAGACATTCATTTTAACCTACTTATATGGGTGTAAAGTTTTCATCAATATAAATGAATTAAGTCCAAACATAAGGTAACTATTGTAAACCTTTTAGGATTTCCCTTAACTGGCCTTTGTCTTCAACATCAGAGCTTTAATGATGATCACAACTCATTTAGGTGTAAAGTTCTTATCAATACAAATTTATTAAGCACAAACACGAGGCAGCTGATGTAAATCGTTAAGGAGTTCTCTCGGCTGTCTCCCGGCTCCATCATCAACTCCGAACTTTACTAAATTGTAGTGCGTTAAAACACTTAATGAAAAAACTTAGAAAAGCCCTAGACGCCCCTTTGATTTTTTAAATTTCTTCTAGATTTACCTAGTCTTCCATCATCAGACCTTAATTTCCTAAACATGAGACTACCTTGAAGATATCGTCTTTCTAATAAAACAAAAACATGTGGCACTCGGGGCTGCCGCGGTAAAGCTATTTTATACTAGCGGCCGCCAGCGACTTCGTTCGCGTTGAGTTAGTAATGCTCTGCTCCTATTAGTCGCAGCGTGATGTTTTATAGCCTTAAGCTTTTCTGGATTAATGAGCTATCCAACGCAAAAAGAATTTTTCAAATCGAACCCGTAGTGCCTGAAATTAGCGCGTTCAAACAAACAAACTCTTCAGCTTTATATATTAGTACTAGCTTTCCGCCCGCGGCTTCGCCCGCGTGGAATTGGGTTATATTGCGTTTTTTAGATTTCCCATGGGAATAAAACTAATTAAATGACGATTGATCAGTTTTGAAGGATTGATCGTAGAAGGGTGAAAATTTAGGATTATATGTATTTTTGTATGTTGTAAAAAAATAGAAACTAAAAATGTTGTGTAAAAATAAAAAAAACAAATAGGGGTGGACTACCCCTAACATTTAGGGGATGAAAAACAGATGTTGGCCGATTCTCAGACCTACTCAATACGCTCACAAAATTTCATGAGAATCGGTCAAGCCGTTTCGGAGGAGTATAGGAACGAAAACTGTGACACGAGAATTTTATATACAATATGTAAAGAAAACCCTGTCCGACCCATAAGGATAATAAAGGTTAGGTAAACACTTGACAAAATATAATATAAAATTTTACATAATCATCACAATAACAATAATAATGAATTTTGAAATAATCTTTTTTTCCCGGGTATTAATTCCAATTTCCCCGAAATTTGGTCATTTTTAAAAAACTGACAACACCATTTGTGACGGAGCGAATAGCGATGCGACCACGTGCCGCATGCCCCGCCCCCCTTCACCCGCGCATACATGCGCGGGTGAAGGGGGGCGGGGCTATCGGGTTGCCTACCGCACATGCATTAAGTTACCTCGCTTTTTCGAAATAATATTTATTTTTTTTGGGGGATTTTTTTTTAAGTTTAGCCCGGCTTTGTAGGCATTATTAGAATCAGTTAACGATACCTAACAATACCTTCACGGATCGGACAGGGTTTTCTTTACATATTGTATAAGATAGATGTTCGCTAGTACCAAATTTTGTATGGAGAAACGCATGGTACTATACATTGAATCTGCGCTCACGCGCAGGGCTGCAGATGTGCATGAAAATGCAGATAAAAAACGCAATCCTGCGCGTGGCTGCGGGGTAAATCGCAAAGGTGTGCACACCGAGTTCCGCAGTATGTAGTTAGTAGGAAATTTTTTATTAGTTATTTATGACATAGTATTTTTTTTATTTTGCTAATTAACGTATACATTTGTATAAGTATGTATTTTCTTTTTTGTAGTTTATTTATTTATTTATTTTTACCAGTGACGTCATTGAAGGAGTGCGAAAAATGGTGGCGATTTAGCGACTAAACTATATTTGATGTTTTATTTTTGACTTTGATAAAGAAATAGAAGCTATGCCACTGCTTATAATTGACGTCATTTTCGTGATCAGCGCTCCGAAAACCCGCCACGATACCCAAGTCAAAATATCATAAAATATAATTTCGGCCACCTTGGATTTCAAAAATGACGTCATTTTCGTGATTAGCACCCGCGAAAACCCCTTTCACGACACCCATGTCAAAATATCATAAAATTAGTGTCAGCCATCTTGGATTTCAAAAATGACGTCATTTTCGTGATCTGCACCCCCGAAAACCCCCGTCACGACACCCATGTCAAAATATCATAAAATTGGTGTCAGCCATCTTGGATTTCAAAAATGACGTCATTTTCGTGATTAGCACCCGCGAAAACCCCTTTCACGACACCCATGTCAAAATATAATAAAATTGGCGTCAGCCATCTTGGATTTCAAAAATGACGTCATTTTCGTGATCTGCACCCCCGAAAACCCCCGTCACGACACCCACGTCAAACTATCATAAAATTGGTGCAGCCATCTTGGATTTCCAAAATGACGTCATTTTCGTTATTAGCACCCACAAAAACCCCTTTCACGACACCCATGTCAAAATATCATAAAATTGGTGTCGGCCATGTTGGATTTCCAAAATGACGTCATTTTCGTAATTAGCACCCACAAAAACCCCTTTCACGACACCCATGTCAAAATATCATAAAATTGGTGTCGGCCATCTTGGATTTCAAAAATTACGTCATATTCGTGATCTGCATTCCCGAAAACCCCTATCACGACACCCATGTCGAAATACCCAAAAATTCATCGAAATACCAAATTTTAGGCGAAGTTATCCGTAAACAAACATAAAAATAAAAACCTTTTTACAAAAAAACAACCGACTTCAAAAACCACTACAAAGTGAAAAATAACTAATTTCGGAAGTTGGTGTCTTTCGTTTGGTATATTCGTTTTGGACACCGAGGTCCGAAATTAGTTATTTTTCACTTTACATAGTGGTTTTTGGAAGTCGGTTGTTTTTTTCTAAAAAAGCTTTTATTTTACATTTTTTAGTTGTTAAAAGTACTATGTATTCAGTTGCATCCGGTCAGACTGGAAGCTGACTCAAATATAGTTGGGAAATGACGTACTTTGTTTACTTTAATTTTTACCCGTAAGTACCTATTCCCTCAACTGCCTATGGTCTTCATCATTAAATTTACTGTAGACTATTATTTTAACCTAATCGGAGTAAAGGTCTTATTAATATAAATGAATGAAGTCCAACCACAAAGTAGCTACTGGAAACCGTTGAGGAGTTCCCGGAACTGGCCTTTGTCTTCATCATTAGAGCTCTTATGAGAGTCGCAACCCATCTAGGTGTAAAGTTCTTATCAATACAAATTAATCGAGCCCAACCACAAGGTAGCTGCTGTCAATTGTTGAGGAGTTCCTTCGACTGTCTCTCGGCTCCATCATCAGATCTACTCCACCTACCTCCTCTACCTTTATTAAATTGTAGTGCTTTAAAATATTTAATGAAAATGCTAAGAAATGCATAGTCGCCCCCAATTTTTGAAAGTTCCGCTTGTTTTCTCTGGACTTCCATCATCAAACCTTGATATCCTTATCAAGGGACCACCTTGGGAACGTCTTCCTTCCAACAGAAAAAGAATTATCAAAATCGATTTATAAATGACGAAGTTATGCGCGAACAAACATAAAAAAAAACATATACGGTCGAATTGAATAACCTCCTCCTTTTTGAAGTCGGTTAAAAATTGAACATAAAAAACATATAATTGAGCAACCTCCTCCTTGAACACCAAAATAAACTTCAATAACAGAGATACTCTAAGATAGTATTATACTCTATGCGACATGCGGTGCGTGAGCGAGCAAGCAGATGCTTTCTCGCTCACGCGCCGCCCGCTTATGCTAGCGGAGCGCGCGATGACGAACGACACGGGTTCCCCCTTCGAGAGCTTGTGGCATACTGAATCTCAATAGCCCGGGCAACAGAAATGATGGCGAATGCGCTCAGATTGTTGAACAAAATTTTGATTTTGGTCGTTTTAAAAAAATATTTCTACAATAATGTTCGTCATGAAATTACCTATCCATTAGTGTAAGAACGCAATCTAAATAATGCTTACTTTCCGAGGAGATGCACGTTTATGATAATTATTTCTCTTGTCAGTGGTTTCGTTGTGAAGGAATTATTTAAACATTATACTTAGTAAAATAAAAAAAAAATCTACAATTTTGGAGCCAAGATTATGGAGAAAATTTACGTATTTTTAATAAGTTGATATTTCTTTTGGATAAAGAGTAGATAGCTCCGGAAAACTACATAAAAACGGCTTGCGGTGTGTTTTTCCTCTGGAGCCGCCTTAATACAACTCTCAGAAAATGTCACGTAAATTAGTGAAATTAGAAAATGTTTGCCACACAAGATGTTTTAAGAATTTACCTTAATTGGTAAAATTAGGTATATACGCGAAAGTTTGGGGATGGATGGATGTTTGTGACTCTTTCATGCAAAACCTATTGAGGTAAACTACTGTGAGCGATTTGGGATTAAGACGGATTTTGACGAAACTTTACAGTAATTTATCTCATATAACAGAATTTTAACACATAATTATGATACCTACCATTTATTTTGATAGTTCTCAGTGGTAGGCCGCAACATCGCATCGGTGCCGGTAGAAGTTACCACCCATCAGACAAAGTGTTGCCGTCATGCGATACATCGTGTTCCGGTATGATGCCTGGTGAAGCAGTAGGAGGACGGGTCTCAATAGTAATGTTGCGATGTGTACTGGTTACGATGCACCAAATGTTGTTGTGTCGGGAGTTTGGTCTTGGAGAGTCTCTAGATCAATTTCCCTCTGGCAGTATTGTTAGTCATTGATTGGGTTTAACATTGCATCACCTCGCTCAACTGTCGATTTCCTTCCTAGTCATCAGTTTTTTTTTTTTGAGTGAATAGTTTCCTAATAACCTAGCATACTTTACCACCAACGATTACATCACAGCCTCGGTGGCGTAGCGGTAGCGAACGCGGCCGTTGCGCAAGGAGGCGCAGGTTCGATCCCCGCACAGTGTACATATTTGTATGCATGAATATGAATATTTGCACTGGTCTGGTCGTGCCTCGGAAAGCACGTTAAGCCGTTGGTCCTGGTTGCCATACGAACATCTAGTGGCAGTCGTCATGGGTTGTTGGAGCCCTCAAAAGTCCAACAATTGATCTAACTGCAATGCTTCGATGTCACCGTCGGGTTCTGGAGGTCAGACGGCAGTCGCTTTACGGAAAATATCGAAGTTTAGCCAAAATCAGCAGTTAGACTGGTAAAGCGGACCCCAGACTACAAAGCTGAAAAGTTACGGATGCGATTGGGATTAACGCTGAGATGATGATGATGATTGCATCACTGCTTACCATCAGGCGGGATTGCGGTCAAGCGCTAATTAAGAATTATGAAAAAAAATGTTCCACAGGATCGGCACTACTATGTTTCCCATTCAGAAATCGTTCGGATTTACTTACTATTACGTTTACGTGACGTATTCATGTTAAGCCCTCCGGACTAGCTCATTACGTTCTTGAAACAATTTGGATAACCATAACGTACAATGAATAATGATGAGGTAATTAATGGAAAAGATTTCACCACAACAGGAATTACTCCTATATCGAGGGAGCAAGTCTCACATGACCTACACAAATATCCGCAAGCTAACCAATAATTTGTTACGTATACGGCATCAAATCGCGTCTATGTCAATAGGGTATTTGACTAAAAACAAACTAATTAGTCCGTCAGTCAGATTTCCAAAAAATACTACAAAAGTGTTTTTTTCTTTTTTCTTATAAACAAAAAAAGTAAAAAAACTAAAACCCAACTACGACAAAAAACGACGCTGAAAAAGTATAAAACAAGATTTTCAGAATACTGAACTGAACAAAGTTGCTAATGTAGTTGCAAGTAAATGGACACAGTAGTAATGTCATACAATACTATTCTGAAGTATGTAATATTCACTATGTAGAGATAAATTTTCATGTTTGGAAAGGCGTAGTCACACGTTACATATACCTACCTACCGTAGCACCTTGACAACGTGTGACTACGCCTTTCCAAACATGAAAATTTATCTCTAAATAATGAATATTGCATACTTCAGAATAGTATTGTATGACATTATTGTCAATTTACAACGAAGGCATCTTGGTAGAGTCTACTGTGTCCATTTACTTGCAACTATGTACAGTCAAGACCAAAAGTCGAGTTGCAATCTCACAAAACTATGGCCAAGCAATACTAGTTGTAGTTACGACCTTCTTCTATAATAAAGTTTGATACACATTTATACACTTGCTGCCCGCTTATGATTGTTAGGTACTACTTACTAATTTCGGTTACGGTCTCGTGTCTCCCCTGATGTCTCCCCTAGGGGAGACATCAGGATTTTTAAATCCTGTTGTCTCCCCTAGACGGGGGAGACATCAGAACTTGCTAATAAATTATATTATTTCGGTCTCGTGTCTCCCCTGGCGGCTCGCGTTGGGGAGACATCAGGATTTTTAAATCCTGTTGTCTCCCCTAGGCGGGGGAGACATCAGAACTTGTTAATAAATTATATTATTTCGGTCTCGTGTCTCCCCTCGGGGAGACATCAGGATTTTTAAATCTTCTTGTCTCCCCTAGGCGGGGGACAGATTCGCTTTACGCAGAAGTACAGTCAACTGGTAGTTGTGAAATTTTTCACACCTCAGAATTGTCAGGAGGCAAAATAACTTAGACTTTTTTCATAAATTCCAACAAAAACATGCATATTTTATTTCTGAAACTTATCTTTATCTATTTATTTCTTTCATAAATAAAAATAAAGTACCAGGACAGCATAAATCAAACGAGTATACCGACTACCCCACATGAGTATACAAACCACAGAACGTCGTCGAGGCAGTTGCCCACCGTGTTACCTACACGGTGAGCAACTAAGACAGCATAACTTCATTATCGCCTGAGATGGGCAAAATACCGTAGGGGATTTGAAATACAAGATACTTGAGATACTGTTTAACAAGTTATTTGAGATAAAGATAAATACTTTTTACAAAAGGTATCTTAAGTACTAGTTACAAACAAAATACGTACCTATCTTTAAAATCCGTTTTCAATATACATATACTTTTTTAATGAAATCTGAGTGTACTAAATTAAAAATAAGTAATTTACATTACATACATATTGATTGATGCTGTCCTGGTACTTTATTTTTATACATCGCACCTTCAGAATAGTTGCGACCTCCTTTTTATTTAAATAAGTATTTATGTGTTAGGTAATTACCATGACTAATTGAGTACAATCTGTTATCTTTCAATGTCAAGTTTGTCATTTGTGTTGCTTCTGACTGCATCCTGGATATTTCTAATATTTATTACAAAATGAGTGTAAAATTTCATTTTGTTCATAGAAAGGGTGGGAATATTTTAATTCATGAAGGGTTCCAGTATACTATACACAAAAAGTATTCTAATAATACCGAAAGATGGGTTTGCTGCAACAAAAAAGAAATACAAATGCTCAGGAGCGGTGACCCTAAATGTAAGTAGTTTTATATAAGTGCCAGTCCTCTTTCTCAGGCAAAGTTTTAAGACTTGCAATGACTGAAGCCGCCAACCTATCCCGCTGGCAAAATGTTGCCGACATATGCCGCTGGGCTTTGGTGTGTAGAGCGCTTAATATTACGTCTTCAATTCTACACTTAATATATCTATCTATAATAGTTTAGTAATAATCAAACTTGGATCGTTCTTCGCTAGTTTCAAAAATAAATTAAAGTTTCGTAATAGGTATTTAATAAATTATTAATATTTTTAGGGTAGCCACGTTTTGAAATTAACAGAACATAAGTCGAGTCTCATGAAATGTTTGCGCAACGAAGCTCGAAATGAGGTTGCGTTAACTTTACAAGAAATAAAAACTAAAGCTGCCGCTACTGTTGAGGAACCTGTAAAAAAAGTATATGAAGATTTGATGGAACCGTTGTATGATCGAGGTCTTAATATGTTGACGCCTATACCCTCTTACCAAAGTACCAAAACTGCAATTTATACTAGACGAAAATCGGAATTAATTGTTAACAAATTAATCTATAATGATATTAGTGAAGTAGAGATCCCTATAAAATATCAACCGTTACTATTAGGTGACTACAAAACGGAAAGTAAAAGGATTATAGTATTGTGCTCACAAAAAGGAAAGCTGCTATTAAGGACACTTAAAGAGTATTTTGGAGATGCAACTTTTAAGAGCGTCCCTCGCCCATTTACTCAATTACTAACATTACATGGTGACCTAGGGAGCATCGCTGAAACTACAAATATTATACCCATAGTATATGCTCTGATGAGCGACAAGACCGAGCAGTCGTATTTTATTGTATACGACATCATTAAAGCAAGTGTTCCTGATTGGGAACCCAATAAGTTTCATGCTGATTTCGAAATGGATTTAACTAATCCTATAAAAGATTTTTTTCCAAATGTTATTATTAAAAGGTGTCACTACCACTTTATTAATTGTTTATGGAGAAAGGCCAAGGATAAACACATTAAATCAAAACTACATCGGAGAATCGTTGGTTTGTGTGCAGTGCTTCCTCTGTTACCGCGGCATAAGGTCTTAGAGGGATATGAATACATTAAAAACCAGTCTAAAGAATTAGATGAAATTAAATTAAAGCCATTTCTAGAATACATGGAAAAGACATGGTTAAAAAATGAACAATTTATAACGGAATGGTGCATTTACGATCAACACCACCGAACCAATAATTTTGCGGAAGGATGGCATTCAAAAATAAATCGGAAAATCAATAAGAATTATGTGACGATTGCAAAGCTGTTTTCGGTGTTAGAAAAAGATATGTCGATGAACAAAGTTGAAATCATTAACTTTGAAGATGGCATACATTCCAGTAAAATGGAGGAAAGTTAATACCGAAAGAGACATGTTTATATTAAACACACAATTACAATTAATTCACGAAGAAATCAGTGTTGGACATTTTTTGGAAAAGCTGCGTTAATATATTGTATGCCTCGACGTTTTGTGGTTTGTATACTCATGTGGGGTAGTCGGTATACTCGTTTGATTTATGCTGTCCTGGTACTTTATTTTTATTTATAAAAGAAATAAATAGTTAAAGATAAGTTTCAGAAATAAAATATGCATGTTTTTGTTGGAATTTATGAAAAAAGTCTAAGTTATTTTGCCTCCTGACAATTCTGAGGTGTGAAAAATTTCACAACTACCAGTTGACTGTACTTCTGCCGTAAAGCGAATCTGTCCCCCGCCTAGGGGAGACAAGAAGATTTAAAAATCCTGATGTCTCCCCGAGGGGAGACACGAGACCGAAATAATATAATTTATTAACAAGTTCTGATGTCTCCCCCGCCTAGGGGAGACAACAGGATTTAAAAATCCTGGTGTCTCCCCAACGCGAGCCGCCAGGGGAGACACGAGACCGAAATAATATAATTTATTAGCAAGTTCTGATGTCTCCCCCGCCTAGGGGAGACAACAGGATTTAAAAATCCTGATGTCTCCCCTAGGGGAGACATCAGGGGAGACACGAGACCGTAACCCTAATTTCAACGTCTACAGTAAGTGTTTCAATGGCTAAACGGTTTTCGCCTTGATAGGCGTTCAAGGTGGTTCGAGTTCGAATCTAATATCTTACAAAAATATTTTTTAAATGTTTATTGGTGAGTTATGAATGCCGACAACAAAAATATATATAATATAAAAATAGATATAAAATATATAATTTGGAGTCTGGGGTTCGCTTTACCAGTCCAACTGCTGATATGGCTAAACTTCGACATTTTCCATGAAGCGACTGCCGTCTGACCTCCACAACCCGAAGGCGGCATCGAAGCACTGCAGTTAGATCAATTGTAGGACTTTTGAGGGCTCCAACAACCCGTAACGACTGCCACTAGATGTTCGTAGGGCAACCGGGACCAACGGCTTAACGTGCTTTCCGAGGCACGACCAGACCAGTACAAATATTCATATTCATGCATACAAATACTTGCACTGTGCTGGGATCGAACACGTGCCACCTTGCGAAAGCGGCCGCGTCCGCTACTGCTACGCCACGGAGGCTCTCGAGCTTCACGAGTACTTTATGCTTGTACTTAATTACAAGAATGCTTTAATGATGTTAAATATGAGCGATAAGAGTAAAGCGCGGATCACGGGAACTGTGAATCGCTTTATGCAATATAGAGCATTGTGAACATTAATAGAATATGTAATGCACTAATGAAAACGACGCTATACAGATAAGCTGGGAGTAACTCCACGCGGTGAAGGTGAAAACAGTTTGATAACTGGCTAAAACTCCCATAAAAATGTCCTCTGCACTATATGCCTTCGGGCTTACGTTGTTACATGTGCGTGTAGATGTAATATGTCAAGTACCTAGTTTTTAGTTCATCAGTTTAACTTTTGTTAATATTATGCGCCACAAATACACTTTAACACCAAAATAGTACAAATAATAAAAAGTAAAAACTAAAACCCAACTACGACAAAAACGACGCTGAAAAAGTATAAAACAAGATTTTTCAGAATACTGAACTGAACAAAGTTGCTAATGTACTATCAGCTGTAAGTCCATTTCCACCTTAAAGACTACTGTCGCCTGCGCTAAACCGGCCACGCACACTACCGCATTATTTTTTATCGCAGTCTTCGTCTTTCTTTAAAGTAATGCAAATTTCGTTACTTCATTTGAAGTTGAGTTAGCGGCCGCACTTAACAATGGTGCTATCAAAAAGCGAGCGATTGTGGGTTCGATCCTTATTATAGGCAACTCTTTTTGTTGTTTCATATAATTTAAAATTATGATAATTGATTTGTATTTTAAAGTAAAAATGTTTGTAAATAATATTTAAACAAATAGGAAAATTTATTGAATATTTATCCCAAAAAAGGGTTTTATTATATGTTTTAGTTTACTATAGGGGTAATATAATAAAAATATATATAAAAATAAAACAATAAGCATATTATAATGCAATACATTATAAAGTTATATATTATTCGGTATAGATATACTTATACTAACAAATGAAACGTTGAAACGGCAGCATTGTAATATTTTATATAAAAAGTAATCCTTGACAAACTTATGATATTGTTATGGTAAAAAATACAAAAAACATTTTTGGTTGTTAGATATGAAAATTATAATAT